>APFE031383531.1:30064-49780 GCA_000404065.3 Pinus taeda
TATGTCTCATCCATTGCAATACCTTCACACTTCATTCTTTCATCACCACCACCCTAAACCTTGTATCATCATATTGTTTTCACCTCCACAAAATCATTTGCTCCATTTCGTGTCGTAGATGTGGGATTCATTAAGGCCCTCCTACAATGGGTCACTTCTTATCGACATCAGCTCATTATCCAAGAAGTCGACTTAGGAACAACCCTTTTAGTACTTTGAAGCTTGCATGCCTTAATGGCAAGTTTCTCACTTTCAGTGACAGTTTTACATCAATGACCTTCAACCGAAATATTTTGCGTGGTGTTCGACGTCAAGTCCCATATTCACACCATATGAATTGTACTGTAGTACCTTGAGGGTCATTATCATTATCAGAGATTCCTCTCGCGCCTGTTAACAGCTTACATCATTGGCTGGTAATCAGGCGATGTCTTTCCATGTTCGACTTCATAACATCTTTTCACATGGATCGACTTGTACTTCGGGCAAAGATTGAACGAGTTTGAAGACCCCAGATCTAGTTTCATCCATCCGGGCTGCGATATATTCAGGAAAATAAAGACATCAAATGTACATCATAGCTGCACAGATAATCATCAAAGACAAAGGATGATGGCTCTACCAGAATCATCAGTCTGTCACACAGATGGTTGTCTATCATATGTACATGAAAATGAATTTATAAAGTTGAGCATGGGAATGCCCTCTTCAGCTAGATCATGAAAATATTATGAATATAATGTATTGTATTGTATCTTATTACAGGTCACCTTTCAGTTCGAAAAACCTCGGATCCTCAGGATAAAGCATTTCACCTTACATCAGAAGATTTACGACCTCATGCTTTAGGGGGAAAATGTTATAGACATATTTGGGCACTGCAACCCCAATCTCATATGTCCATAAACCAAGGGCTTATAAGCCCCTAAAAGTGTTGTTTCATACCCTAAAGGAGCAAGGTCAGCTGATTACATCATCTCCAGAAGTTCTCCCTAAAAAACTACTCAGAACTGGTCAAAACAAAACCATACACCTGCCACATGCAAAAAGTGCGATGCATACTAAAAATCCCTTCTATAGGTTGCGATGAGTGAGATCAAACAAATGGCAAAGGCAGTTGGCTAGGTGGAAACCCAGAGAATCTTCTAGAAACTACCGATTTGACACTTGCCTCTCTGAATTCGCCTAGGGATTAGTAAGAGATCATGAAATATCCAAGTGGAATCAAGAACTATCAGAGAGATGACACTAATCAAAATCCCAGACGCTGACTCACCCACTTGCAAACATCTATATATGGATCCCTCATCCTAGAGATCCAGAGGCTGGAATTTTGTATCTTGTAAGGAAGTGTTGTTTGTTTCTCTGTGGAACATCATAGTGTTGGGTGATCTAGCTTTTCATGAGGTGAAGAGGGCTTTCATGCTGGGAGGATGACGCTGGGTCAGAGCAATGGGTTGTAATCCTCTCTTCTACTACTTCTATCAATAAATCTATTTGAGCTTTCCTCCATATTCTTGTATATCTCTAATTGTATTGATATATGCATTTGTATGGTTAATATATATCTGATCCTATATTGTTTATGGTTATAGATCTCTACGCTTTGATGGTATTATGCTGCTTTGACTCTATAGGTGTTCTTTGAAGCAGGACAAGTAAAGAAGGAGTGGTGAAGCTTTGTCAAAGGAGGGAGGAAACAAGCAAGGAGCCAAGCGAAAGACTGAGGTTGGTACTCTCTGCTTCTCTCTCATCTATCTCTCATAAAGGAAAATGGAAGTAACTTTAGTTTGTTTGTTTCTAAGATAGCTACCCTTCTTAGTGGGACTAGCAGCTCTGAATGGACACTAGTTTTCCCGATAACACTTGCAAACAATAGGACTACATCATATTATGTTCTAAGAGGCATGGAACTAGAAAGGTATTGTCTAGTCTACGAAAAGTTTCTTATCAGTAATATTATGCAGACAAATCAATTGTTATGGATTGGTTGTCCAATTTCTAGATCCATGGCACATTTACAGTAAACCATCAAACCGTGATTATGTGTATACAATGACAGTTCTCTTTATTTTCATTGTCGAGAAATTTAATGACCATACGGTTCTTTTTAGTTTCATTTTTGAACAATCTAATGATGATATTCTACAGATGGTATAGCGTTTTCAACTTCATGAACCTGTATTATTGTCGAGTCATGAAAATCAGTAAGTGTTCTATGGAAGTGTGGATATCACTGTTACTATTAACTTGTAAGACTGAATTACTATTGGTATTGGTGATGGGGTGGGGGGCATCCGCGCTTCCGCACCTCTACACTTATGCACTTCTAATCTTAACTCCAACTTCTACTTTCTACTTGAATGATTTTACCATTTCCCATTCTTGTTGGAGTTGTGACTCATCTTACTTGCTTCGCTTCTCAATAATGAAGCACTTTTGGAACTTTTATTTATTCATGCATTTTCCAATCTTTGATTGGAGAGATTTTCTGATCTATTGGATGGTTGATATATGATTACATTATGTGGTTACCTGATATGTAGCTATTAACATTGTATAAATATATATTTCAATGAAGTTGTTTCTTTAAGTTTCATGTTTTGTATTATATTATTTACTTATATTATATATACTCGAACATTTGCAGTATATAATGTGTAGCTAGCTCATTGTCTTATGTCATATGTGATTTATTGCAATGTGATTTCTTGTGTTGTTTTATTGATTTATCAAATTTGCGAATCCTATGATTAGTAAAATAATATTAGGAAACGTTTTTCCTTTGCACATAGTTTATGTTTGCATACACTTTGTCATCACACATGACTTGTTAAATAGATAAGTTAATGCTAGCCTATAACTTTTCCTAAAAGAAGGAATAAGTATTGTGTTTTCAATTGTACAATTTGATTAGAAAACAAAAGAAAATACATTCACAGATAACATTTATATTAGTCTGATGATCCAATTTGGCATAATTCACAAAATTTACGTCCTATGAATATGATCACAGTATAGTTGATGCAAGGTTATTGGAATATTCTAGTATATGTTTCAATATAGTATTTTTTTTATTGCCTCCATAAAATTGCAATAAATAACCTTTAGCATATACTGAATTTCAAAATTCGTTGACCAAGTAGCAAAGTTTGGTAATGGTTTCTTTATTAATCACGATGGTTCCTGGAGGTTGGCGCTCCTCCTGATTGTGTTGTCGGAATGGAGGTTTGTTTGCTCCATTCATATTTTGCGAGAGATCTTCTAATTGTGTTCTTATGGAATCCAGTTCATCTTCCAGCCACCCAAGCCTTTGCTAAAGTTCCAACATACTATTCATCAGCATTAAGATATCTTTGTTGAATGCATACAACTCTTCTTGCATGTGTCTACCATTTCTTCCTTGGGCCATTTGTATCACTGCTATTATTGCAACAGTAACATCTAAACTACAGTATTCTTTGATAAAATAACATAAATCAAGTGACACAACTCCACCACCCCCCCACCCTTTGTCTTACCAATTCTTTGGAACTACTACAATAGCGTCTAGTGAAACACCAAATTAATAAAGCCATGAATATCAAAATCATCTTTCAAAATCCTAACATATTTTCCATTCAAAGTACTTTTGGCTTAAAACAAAAATAAGTTCAAAAGGCACTTCACCAAAAAATTATTTTTGACGGCGATGATACTAACAAGACTTAGAGAATTCAAAAAAATAGACATCTAATAAAGCAAACCTTGATAACACTTGTCAGTTTCAAAACAAATGAAGCAAACCACTTACTTAGAGATTTTAGAAATGAGTTCAAAGCTAACAAACCTACAGTAAGACTCAGGAAATTTAAAATACAATATATATATATATATATGATAAATCAAACATCGATAATATTTTTCAGTTCCTGAAAAAACGAAGCAAGTTGCTTTCCCATAGCTTTTAAGAATCAGTTTAGAGCCAACAGGCCTGCCTATAGTGGGTCAAATGCCATAAGTCATCTAAATGATGAATTTACATCAAAGTTATGAAAGGACATTTGACTACTACCCATTTTAATGGTATTCATTTTCCATTGATCGTTGTCAATCTAGCTAGTATCGTTTTGCATGATCTACAATCAGAAAAGATTGTTTCGATATCGATTACTAAAAACCATATTCGTTTTTCTTAAATTCTCACTCAAGATAGTCCAATTCATAAGATTGTGCTTCATGATTGATGTGTTTGGCACGCTTTGAAAATTGATATCAACATAGTGTTGAGAATATTTTAATAGTGTCATTTAATACAAATTTAATTTTCATAAAAACTAAGCTAAAAAAGAAGTAAATAAAAGAGAAATATTAACAAGTATTTCTTATGCAGTTCATATCATATAATCATATTCAATTATATGTTATAATAATATTCAACTAAGTACTATTTTAGTAATATTCTAATTTTGATTTTATTTATATTTATTAACAATACAGTGACATTTAAGCATTAATTGTATTGCATTGGGTTAATGCTTCTTTAGGGCAATGTTATTTCTTGTGTTAGTTCGAGCTCGATGTTTGATTTCGGAAACGATTCTCAACCAATTTATACAAAAATACAAAACATTGTTTTGTTAAAAATCAAAAAAACATGGGGCTTAATACTACGATTAACTAAAGCTCCCCTATCGGTAAATGTAAATATTTTTGGCATTTATTCAACAAATCAATGTGAAATTATGACATTGTTTGAGTGCTTAATATCATTTACTATATTAGCTTGTCTCACTACTAGCCAATGTTTTACTTTAACTAGATTTGTGCTCAATATTTATGTGTTTATTTTGATGTTTCTTTCGCACCAATATTCTTATTTATTTAAAAACTTTAACAAAATAGAATCAGTTAATCTTGGTATTCATGTTTTTTGAATATTAAGTGAAATAGTGATTTCAAATTTGTGAATTGAACACTTATTATCCAATATTAAATGAAGTGTGTTTTTAATCTGTGTGAGGAAGAAGTGTTATGTGAGAGAATGGGTATGCGGAGCAAGGAACACAAAATTTCTTCCGCAATGTTTCACACTTCCGCATAGGTTCTCCCTCCACATGGTTCTTCCACACACTGTCCTCCTGCATAATATGAAATGTTAATCAATTAATTAGCAATTTTTGCTTATTAAAGTTTGGGGCATGAAAAGTTTGGTTTATGTGTATACCGGATGTGAAATAAAGTTGGGCAATTAATTTTCCCTGTGACCCAATTTCGTAATTTAACTCCATAGGGTAGACAATATTTAAATTTTTAGTATGCGAATAACAGAGCTCATTTTGCATCTATGCATGCATTTTGCTTCCACATATTTCTTCCACACATTGAAAAATGTCAATTTTAACCAGGAACTACATGAGTACGTTAATATTCTATTGGTTCATGTTAGGCTAAAAACTAGCATTTTAAAACTAATTTCATTTTTTTTGAATTTTTTAATTTTTAATATAGATTTTAAATTTTTAGTGCACGGAGTAAAGGATGTACGAAATAGGTGTATGTGCGTGAGAACCTTTATTCCCCCATTTCCGCACCTCCACATACATTTCCCTTTTTTGTACTGTAAAAGCTCATTTTTCACATTTTTTGGCATACATATTTTGAGATTCCAAAGCAACTTTTTGGAAAAATGTCACATAAAATTAGCCAACATCTTGTGGAGTAGATCACCACATATTTCAAAAATAATTAAGGCTTAATACTAGTGTAAATAGGGCATCACTCGAATGCTTAATAGCATTTACTTTGAAGCATTGTGTAATGATCACTAATTCTAAACAAATCAAGAAAGTGCAAAGGGCATTGTAGCTAGTATTTGTTGTAGCAAATTGAAACGACGTGCGAAAGAGGTATATGTGGGAGAACCCTTATTCCCCAACTTATGTACCTCCTCACAGGTTCTCCCTCTGTGCACTTCTATGCACTGTAAAACATCAATTTTCATAGTATTTAACACACATATTTTCTCATTCCATGAAAACATTTTGGCGAAATATCACATAAGATCAATTGACTTCCTGTTTTGCAAAGTAGCATATATTAAAAAATAAATTAAGGATTAATCCTACAGTTAACTAAACTCATAACTTTGAAACTAATTTTAAATTGGAATTATAAAACTAGTTGTGTAACTTAACTCTATAGGGTGGAAAACTTTTAAATTTTTAGTGTGCAGAATAAAGGATCAACAAAAGAGGAATATGTGCAGGAGAATCTTTATCCCTCCACTTCTAAAACTCCACACACATTCCCCCTTTGCACACTTTTTTTGAACATTGCAAAATTTTTAATTTTCACGTTATTTGACACACATATTGTAATGTTCTACAGCAACGTTTTGGTGAAATGTCACTTAAACTCGATCAACCTCTCACGGTGTAAATCATCGCATATTAAAAAATGATTTAAGGCTTTGATCGTGTGATTAACAAAATCTCTCTTTCTAGTACATATAATTCCTTTTTTCCATTTATTTGGAAAATCGATGTGTAATCAAGACATCGTTCAAGTGCTTAACAACATTTACTCTTAGCAGATTGAAACGATGCGCAGAAGATGGGTATGTGTGAGAGAAACTTTATTCCCCCACATCCACACATCCACACAGATTCCCCCTCCGCACACTTCTTTTGCACTGTAATGCAAAATTTAATTTTCACATTATTTGATACACATATTTTCCCATTCTGCAGCAATGTTTTGACAAAATGTCACATAAACTCAAGTAACTTCTCATGTCGCGGACTAGCACATATTAAAAAATTAATTAAGGTTTAATATTATGACTAACCAAATATCCCTTGTCCGTAAATGTAAGTCTTTTTGGCATTTATTCGGTTAATTTAAGCATAGTTAGGACATCATTTGAGTGCTTAATAGCATATACTTTGATAACTTACTTCATTAGTAGCTAATGTTTTACTTTTACTAGATTTGTGTCTAATGTTACATGTTTATTTTGATGTTTCCTTCACACACACTCCAACTTCCGCACAGCTATAGGAATTTCCTTCTTTCATATGCTTGTTCCATACATTTTTACTTTGCACACTGCTTCATTCCCAAACACTCTACTCCAAATGATTACTTTATGGCATGTCTTTTTTCGCACACTTTGGTACTCAATGCTACCAAATGTTTCTACGTTACACGTTGTCATTACAAATGATTTCATGACATAATATTGATCATTGTTTAATGCATTTTTACAATTTAAAAATTGGATTTGGAATTCCAAGCTTTTCATCCATATGTTATGTTTCTTTTTCATGTTTTCAATTACATAGAGTTTACAAAGAAAAATTGAAGCTAGGTTTTGAAATCCTATAATTGGTAAAACAAACCTAGCAATAATTTTATCTCCACACATAGTCACATGCTTTGATTCTTTCATCGCACAAGTAATAAGTTCCTCCAATTATATAATTATGATGATTTGTGGCTATATGTTTGTGTTGCATGTATGTAACTCATAATATGCATTATTTTTTTCCAACATATAAAATGTCGCTACTTTTTATGAACCTTGGGTTTTCATGCTTCATTAGTAGCTAAATTTAAGTAAATGTAAATGTCCATAAATGTAAGCCTTTTGGCATTTGTTCGGATAATTTAGGCATAATTAGGACATTGTTTGAGTGCTTAATAGCATATACTTCGGTAAGTTGCTTCACTAGTAGCTAATGTTTTACTTTGACTAGATTTTTGTCCAATATTTACATGTTTATTTTGATGTTAACTTCACACACAATACAAATTTCGCACATCTATAGGCATTTCCTTCTTTGTATGCATGTTCCATACATTTCTACTTTGCACACTACTTCTTTCCCAAGCACTCTACCCCAAACAATTGCTTTATGGCATATGCCTTTTTTTGCACACTATGGTACTCAATGCTACCAAATTTTTCTACGTTACGTGTTGTCAATAAAAATTATTTCATGACATAAAATTGATCATTGTTTAATGGCCTTTTACAATTTAAAAATTGGATTTGGAACTCCAAGATTTTTGGCTAGGTTTCAAATCCTATAATTGGTAAAACAAACTTAGCAATCACTTTATCTCTACACATAGTCACATGCCTTGATTATTCTATCACACAAGTAATGAGTTCCTCCAATTATATAATTATGATGAATTGTGGCTCTATGTTTGTGTTGCATGTATGTAACTTATAATATGCATTAATTTTTCCAACATATAAAATGTCTCAAGTTTTATGAATATTTGGTTTTCATTTATGCAAAAATATTGCATTGTTGAGAATAGTTTGACAAAATCTTACAAGCCTCACTCTTACCAGATTTATTGGCTAGTAGGTAATTAGCAAAAAAACATTACAAAATGCCAAAAATTGTTTCACTGTCCAAAAACAAAAACAAAAAATAGAACCAAAAAACTTTTAGGATCAATACACAACCATGAGCCATTAACTATTAAGGATAGTTACTGAACAAGATTCTTTGGTCCTGAACTAGGTGATGGTGCAAGTTGAAACACACAAAATACATGTTTCTCCATGTGAGCCAATCTACCTTCAAATTGGTTTAGTTTTTCCTGTAAACATCACTAACCACTTTGCAGACTCGCTATTCTATCCTACATTTGCCACTGGTTTCGTTGGAGATCATTCATGAATGAGATGATCATATTCTAGTCATCATATTTGTCTCTTACAAGTTGTTCAAGAAGCATCTTGAGATATCCGTGCTGGTTGCCAAAGTTTCAATGATTAGAAGAACGATCGTTAAAATAAATTCTATTGACATGGATGGGGTCTACATCCTCAACCTAACTAATGCTTCCCAAGTGATGTTGGATTGACTCCCCTCATTCACCAACCCTTCCGCTTACTCTACCTCACTGATGCGACATCTAGCATTTCAACAAAAAAAAATAACTGGAATAAAAAGGAACTATAGATAAGTTAAACTAACAAATCCTTCCACATCAAATAGAACACTAACCCAACCCAGAACAATAACAACCCGCCCAGTCTTGCAATTCAATAAACCAAGATGTAGTCCTAAAAGAAACTATCTAAATGAATAGTCACGAAATGCAAGAGAAAAGATACAGAACCCCCAAGAAACTATCGAAAACAGAGATACATAACCATAAATTTAGTCTCCTAGAACTTCCTACTCAAGTTAAACCTCCAAAACCCAAATAAGGATATAAATATGGAAAATCACTATACCACCCAATAATAACAGAGAATAGTCAAACGACCTAATTAAAAACTTAAAATATAGCAATAGTGATAAAATGAAATTGGACCATAGATGCATTCCACCTTACCTCATTATTGAACTAGGAATTTGGAAGAGGAATGTTGTAGAGTTCTCTGCACGCCCTCCGACGAACAGAAAAATAGCATCTTATTAGAGTTACCAAATAAATAACCTTTAATTCTTGCACATAACATGTATCTATTGTAAGGACTCTGGACACCACATACCTCCACAATGGTATGATATTGTCCACTTTGGGCCTAAGCCCTCATGGATTTGTTTTTGGACTTACCCCAAAAGGCCACATAGCAATGGAGATATTTGTCCATCCTTATAAACTCATGATCCTCCCCACTTCTAGTTAATGTGGGACTTTGGTCGTATACCCAACAATCTTCCCCTCGAACAAAGGACCACCGAGCCTCCCCTCAAACGATTATCCATCCGTCCACTCTCTACCAACCAGGATTCTCCACTCCAATGCGTTGGAAGCACACGCCTTACCTTGGACACCACCTGCCTCGAAGCTTGCTCATTCCACGGATCTCATGTGGTATTACGGCCCACCTTTGTTCGGGTTCCGAGGATTCATCCACTGGCTAACTTCAACCTGTCTCTGATACCACTTGTAAGGACTCTGGACCACCACATTATCTCCACAATGGTATGATATTGTCCACTTTGGCCTAAGCCCTCATGGATTTGTTTTTGGACTTACCCCAAAAGGCCTCATACCAATGGAGATATTTGTCCATCCTTATATACCCATGATCCTCCCCACTTCTAGTCAATGTGGAACTTTGGTCGTATACCCAACATCTATATACATATTTTTAATTTGTTTCCTGCACGCTACGTCAATGTAGATCGCCATTGATTTAGCGGTTGTCGTACTCCGAGTGAAGAAAAAAAAAATTATTTCTTTTATTATTATTATTATTCTGATATTTTTTAAACCAAAAAAACAATAATTGTAAAATATTTCCCTAATTTAATTTATGTATTTCTCAAAAGTTACAAAACAATTTTAAAATAGTTAAAAAAAAAAAAAATATGTGATTAGTTGCTCTAGAGTATTTAACATTGGCTATGATGATTGTCATGATTGATTTGAAAATATCCTCAACCTAATGGCGGAATCTTGATTTCCAAAGATATGTGATTCTTGTAGATTGCAAGGGGATGCAATTGCGACTATGCTACCTTCTCAGGACTCTACTCTCTGACGCAAATTCTACCATTAACTGTCATGAATTTGATTAGGACCCGCACTATTACTTTTCAAAGTAAATGGACAAGT
This sequence comes from Pinus taeda, assembly GCA_000404065.3. Taxonomy (NCBI): domain Eukaryota; kingdom Viridiplantae; phylum Streptophyta; class Pinopsida; order Pinales; family Pinaceae; genus Pinus; species Pinus taeda. The sequence continues at coordinate 40,643 of APFE031383531.1, forward strand.
TGTGATGTTAGAAAATTGAATTGTAATCAAAATCAAGGAATGTGTATCGAAAAAGTAATGTGTAGAAGAAAATGTATGTGTTGAAGAATGTATGTGCGGCGGAAGCAAAAACTTTAAAATAAAAAACGTTACCACACAAATAATCGGGAAATCAAAATTTGTTCTAATAGTTTAACTTATTTTTTCCTTTAAAACTTTTACATATTCAGTTATTCAAAGTAAAGGATGTGTGAAATGGGTTGATGTGCTGGAGAAGCATGTGAGAACATAGCGTGAATATCTAAGCATGTGTTGTGGATATATCTACTATATACTAATCTTGTATAAATAGTAAATGGGAATTTGATATTTTATTGACTTTATAATGTTAGGTAAATGAGATGAAAATTTAAACTAAATGTCTAAAAGTTTTATTTTTGCACACAATCTTCCTTTGCACGCCTCCAACCTAAACATTAATTTTCACGTTACTTTACAAGAATATTTCCCCATTCTGTGAGAACATTTTACCATTATTTCCAGGAACATATTAGCCAAGGATTTAAGTTAGGGATTTTGAATGATATGCTATTATATGGATAAACTATGTTGTATGATTTTTTTGCACGTTTTATTTGAAAAAAAAATGTGTAGGAGAAAGGTTATGTGGAGGAATGCATGTATTCAAACAAGAACACAATTTTTATTTCGCACACATGAATTATTGTTATGTTGGATGTTAGCTATGGAGAAAAGTTATTAGCATACCTACATGTAGATCTAATCATGTGTTCCCCTGATCATGAATTATTCTTATGCAATATTAAGCCCAAGTTGGTTCGAATCAGATATAATGGATCATTTCCCACTATTTCAACACTAAAATATTATCGATTGAATTATTCGTCCATATGTCACCACAAATAGTATCACTAAGCAAAAATAAAAATTGTTCAACATTGACATATGGTTCAATAGTAATAATTGGATCAATATTTTTTTTATTTTCACGCAATAAAGTCAGCTCTTAAATGAATATTTGCAATAACATAATTGAACTTGTTTTATCAATTATGATTCTATTTCCAATAACAAATATGCATGATAAATCTACATGCTTCATGAGTTGCATTTATTTCAACAATTGTCAAAATAATTGCAAGGACAAAAGTACCATTAATTCATAATTATTATATTTTTATAATCATTGCAAATTTCAATATTGACATAAATTCAGATACTAGTGAAAATAGTAAACAATAGCTAGATTACATGAAATCATAACAAAGGCCATAATTCATGAAATTTGGACAAATTGCAGTGGTTCCTTTATTGCATTCAATGTGATTTTTTCCAAGTAGTCAATGTAGCAGATAGAAATATACCCACATGGATTTTAAAGCAATGTTCCTAAAGTTATCATCATGATTGGGTGAATGCATCGGGATGGATTACACTTTTGGGCCAAATGTGGCAATGAAATTTCAAAATTTACTCTTTTATCAAATTGAAGCCCTCAAAATTCATATAAGCATTGTGAATTTTGATTCAGAGTAAAAAGACAATTTGTGGAGAATTATGTTGTTTCCCTAATGATATTTTTTGCAAAAAAAATTAGTGTCATATTATATATCAGCTTTCTATTAAATGAAATGTTTTTCCTTGCAAATTTTGGCACATCTTAAGAGGTATGTGTGTGTTCATGTAGCATAACTTAGTCTAAAATGTGTAATTTTTAAAAAATGTATATAATAGCATGATCTACACGTAGATTTTGAGACATTTTTTATTGATGTCAAAGCAAAAGGTTCATGGAAAAGCAAGGGCCAGCAGTCACAAACTCCTTCACTGGTTTTGCTAAGAAAAAATGAAGCAATTATAAACAACATTTAAGGCACCAACTATGAATGTTGAGGTGAAAAAAATATAAGTGTCAATACACATCCTTCTAGTAGCTACTCCAAAAGGATTAGGTGCCCTCACCAAGGAACCTAATTGATATGATGTTCAGAAAAGCTACAACAATGCTTGGGGTAACTACTTCTACTATGTAGGGCTCTTGAGAACATGTCCACAAGGGCAAGATAGTGCCTGTGTACCATTGTAATTTTTCTATAATTGGCTCTCTGTTTGCAAGATTGAGAAATAGTATTCCTTCCTCTCATGAAATACTGTATATTCTCCTCAGAAATTGTAGATGGTCTGCCTATGTAACAGTAGTCTTTCCTTCTTCCCCTTGTCTCTTCTTATATTATATTATGGGAAAGATCATCTTAAACAAAGAGTTTTCCTTTCCAACTATATGAATTATATTTTTACAGGTTTTTGTAATCAGTGGCCTTCATAATCCAATGCTCTATGTTTGGTGTATATATAAATTGCTGCTAAAAGTGAAATAAAAGTGAATTAGCAACAATTCCAATGCGACAAAAAGAAAAACATGAACTAGATAATGAACTGCGGCAAGCTTTGACTGCCTCTCTGGAACGCATAAACCATCTTACGGATAGAGTAAATGCTGACTAAAATTTGAATGAAGTGGGTCAATCCTATGCTTAGAGTGTATGTTTATTGGCATCTTCTCTTGATGTTGTGTTGAAGTATTTTTTCCATATAGATCAACAAAAATATTTAAGCTAGGTCTAGGAAATGGAAATACAAAAAGAAAATAGCTAGGCTGGCTCAAACACTCATGTTAGCCTCCAAACTCAAATGATGTGTCCTTTCACAGTATACTCGAACAAATATATGTACAAACCTAGAACATTTCAATTGGGTAACCAATTCGGTTAAGAAATAAAAGGATTTGTACCTGAAGTGCTAAAGAAGACTAAAAAGGGGGACGAAAAATTGAAGTTAATTATTTTGGACAAAATCTAATTTGTTTCTTGTGATTGATTTATCCCTTGAACTTTTTAAAAACCTTGGATCTAATATTGAACTTGTATAAGATCTTTGTAACCTCGATCTTATGGTATATAAAAAGATTCAGACCCTGCACTAAATTTGTGAACAGCTAGACCTGTGATTCTCGACCCTGTGGAAAACTTTGTGAGTTGTAGCACCTGCAATTTTGGCCCTGAAAAGGCCTATAACCTCGAACTGTGACAAGTGAATCTCAATCAAGAACAGAGTTAGGACCTAAAGTACAGACTCTATACTTGTAGTAGTTGTTGTAGACCTTAACAAGCTTGGACTTGGAGAAAATTTGAAGCCTGGAAGTTAAGGTCTTTTGAGACATCATTTGGAGTACTCATGTACAGTTTTTGAAGCAAATATTTTAGAGAAGGCTTGAGGAATCTTTTTGAATCAGTCTTTTCAGACCTTGAGACATTTTGACAGAGCATATTTCAGACATGTGTCTCAGTCTATGGAATTCTGATGACAACACTTGTACAATACTTGTGAATATATTTTTGTGGAGTTTTTTTTGTGGAGCTAGACTAGATACTACTGTGGAGATTACAAGTAAGCCATGTAGGATATAAGTCTCTATAGCCTACAATGTTTGTATATTTCATACTCTAAGATTAAATATCAGCGGCTAAATGCAAGTATCCTGAAGTGGAAGATAGTGTTTTGACATCAAAGCAGTATATTGGGCATATTGTTTTAGCATTTCTTAGGGCATCCTCAAGACTTACTAATGAAATTTCGTTGAAATATTGGTTGAGTAATTATTGAAGGGTTGTGGAAGCATGTTTGGACACACTTTGTGAAGATAAACCTTGAGGCATTTATCAAAGGGGTGGCGTTATTGAAGCACTAATGAAGGAGCCTAGAGGAAAATTATTTTGTGGAGATATGAAGAGTTTTAGAGACACCTACTAGTGTTATAGACATATTTGGGCACTGCAACCCCAATCACATATGTCGATAAACCAAGGGCTATTAAACCCCTAAAAGTGTTGTTTCATACCCTAAAGGATCAAGGTCAGCTGATTACATCATTTCCCATACGTTCTCTGTAAAAAACTGCTTAGAACTGGTCAAAATTGGACCATACAGGCTACTCCATGCTGAGGGTGCGATGCATCTCAACTGTTACACACAAGGGGTGTGGTGCATACTGAAAAACCCTTATGTAGGGTGCAATGAGCGAGAACAGACAAATGGCAGAGGCAGTTTGCTAGGTGGAAACTCAAATAATCTTCTAGAAACTGCTCATATGACACTTGTCTCTCTGAATTCGCCCAGGGATGACTAAGAGATCATGAAATCTCCAAGTGGAACCAAGAACTATCAGTGAAAAGACACTATTCAAAAACCCAGAAGCTGACTCACCCCCCCGTAAATATCTATATATGGATCCCTCATCCTAGAGATCCAGAGGATGGAATTTTGTATTTTGTAAGGAAGTGTTGTTGGTTTCTCTGTGAAACATTGTATTATTGGGTGATCTAGCTTTTCATGAGGTGAAGAGGGCTTTCATGCTGGGAGGATGGCGCTTGATCTGATAGTTGGGTTGTAATCCTCTCTTCTACTTCTATCAATAAAGTTATTTGATTTTTCTTCCATATACTTGTATATTTATGTATCTTGTATTTATGTATGCAATTGTATGGTTAATGTACATCTGATTCTACGTTGTTTATGGTATTTTAGATCTCTATGCTTTGATGGTATTTTGCTGCTTTGCTTCTACAGGTGTTCTTTGAAGCGGGACAAGTGAGAAAGGAGTGGCGAAGTTCTATCAAAGGAGAGAGGAAACAAGCAAGGAGCCAAGTGAAAGACTAAGGTTAGTGCTCTCTGCTTCTCTCTTATCTATCTCCCATAAAGGAAAACACAAGTTACTTTGAATTGTTTGTTTCTAAGAGAGCTACCCATCTTAGTGGGACTCGCAGATCTGAATAGACACTAGTTTTCCCGGAAACAAAATGGACTCCACTGGGGAGCGAATAGTTTGTTTGTTTGTTATTGTTTATAAACTACAGATAGAGCCCGAAGTTAAGCCAGCTAGCCTTCGAACCGCTTTTGCTATGCAACTGCAAAGTAGATCAACGCTGCTTTAATCAATCTCTGGGTTGGTTTATGAACTGAACATCTGACTTGTAAACATCCTAAGTGCCATGGTGGTAGCTTAATAACCTCATAAGATCACACCCCTATACTTTGTGTTTACTGTCCATCATAACCTCAGCCTAAATCCCTGAACTTAGTAGCAAATTGTGAGTGAAAACCAAGCTCAGTCTCATCCCTGGACCATCGCACTGTCTCTCATTGGTAGTCTAGATGCATCGCACCTCCCATGTGTTGCAGGTGAGATGCATCCCTATTTTCCTTAAGGACAGGTGCGATGATTGAATGAGACTATTTCCCCTTCTGGATTTCGGTTTTTTCTTCATTGTTTTCAACTATATTCAGTAGTTTTGCTGCCTATGATCAGTATATCACTGTTGAAGCCTTCTTCCTTTACATTATTTATCCTCCATTGATAAGGAATTGTAAATGCTTTTTTATGTATTTTTCATCATCTACAGTCCTCCTTTGCAAAAAGTAGCTCAATCGAACTGTCGTCTTTTGATTCTAAAGTGCCGCAATTGTCGTTTTGAGTCAAGAAAAAGAGTGGCGTAAAGTCTTCCTCTTTTAGATAGTTGATTGTAGTTTTTCATTGTATTTGATTTGAATTGTCAGTATTTGAAGTGACGAAAGCAGTTTCCCATTCAAAATTGAGAGTGTTGTCTTAGTCTTCCTTTTGTTTTTGAAAATAAATTGCTAAAGTGTCGCTTTGAAGAAAAGTAGTTTAGATCTGTACTTAGTTTTCTTTTTGGCATTCTCACATTAAGGAAACGGAAAAGCAAATACATGCATGTGCATTTTCATTTAGACTACATGCAGAAATTGATTTAGGAAAAGTGCATTTAGTGTGTGCTCTTTGCTCTCTGTTGAAACAATCATATTCTTCTTTCCTTAGTAGCTAGGATTTTCATTGCTAAAAGAAAGCAAAAGATCGTTTATCATTTTAGATTGCATATTTAGGAATTTTACATCTACATCACGCGGTGAACCTTGAAAGGCAAACTTCTTAAGAAATATCAACTATAAAATAAACCTCAATGAACATAAAAATGCTTTGGAACCTAACGCACAACATCTAGAAGTCTAGGCTAGAGACGTATTCCGGCATCGTAAAGCCTGGTAACTATCATTTTCATCGTAAGTTGGGTGATTCCTCCTCTTTGATACGACAAGTGCTAGTATGGACTTGTGCTCCCACGTACCGTTGAGTATATATTGAGAGACCACGGTAGGCTGATATCCTTTATCCTTAAGAAGCCATGTCTATTGCCCTATCGATCACAATGCACTGAACACAGCATTCAGGAATATTGACTGCCATACATAAAGTCCTCGGTAATTTCTCTTTAATTTACCACCAAGGTGTATATTGCAGTTCTGCGATTGGTTTGGTAATCCCTCTGTCTAGACTTCCAGAGTAGTCACTTTCATTCCTTTTTGACTCCCTAAAATAAAAGGTCCATCTGAGCACTTGTCACTTCAGGCTCATTAAAAATTGAATGCGACTAGAGCCACCTTTATCTTTTTCTTGACTCTTAAAAATTGAAAAATCAAGTTGTGTCAAAGCGTCATAAAATTCATTTAATTCAGAATGAAATCCTTGTTCCTTCGTTGATCTTAGGTTGAGATAATGGAGTCCACCAATCAAGGATTTCCCCTTGGGGGAAATCCTAGTCCTTTCTCCTCTTGGGGAGATATTGGTGCTCCATACATGGCTACATTGTCCCTTCCAAGACTCACAACTGGCCTACCAGTTTTGCTATTCTCGACCTCTGTCGTTCAAAACATCGTAAATCCTCAGCAATCAAATAAGTAACTAGATGACTCATACTGGAGTTGCTCCCCCACCTTCTACTTCATTTATTCCTCCCTCTCCTTCTTCCTCTTCGCTTGGTGAAACTAGTGATACTAAAAACCAAGTAGTTGAGAAGAAGAAGAAGAAAGGGAAGGAGAAGAAGAAGAAGAAGCCAGCCATGCAACGGGGCAACCACACATCGTCCGAAGAAAATCCACACATTGCACCTTCCAAAGGAAACCACTATCATCGAGATTGTCCTTGCATCCTGTGGATCTTGAGAGACTGATCTCCCCGCTTGCACAACCCAGTGTCTTCAACCTATATCTATTCAGATCTGCTAGTCCCACTAACATGGGTAGCTATCTTAGAAACAAACAATTCAAAGTAACTTGTGTTTTCCTTTATGGGAGATAGATAAAAGAGAAGCAGAGAGCACCAACCTTAGTCTTTCGTTTGGCTCCTTGCTTGTTTTCTCTCTCCTTTGATAGAGCTTCACCACTCCTTTCTCACTTGTCCTGCTTCAAAGAACACTTGTAGAAGCAAAGCAGCAAAATACCATCAAAGCATAGAGATCTAAAATACCATAAACAATGTAGAATCATATGTACATTAACCATACAATTGCATACATAAATACAAGATTCAAAAATATACAAGTATATGGAGGAAAACTCAGATAACTTTATTGATAGAAGTAGAAGAGAGGATTACAACCCAATTGTTTGATCCAGTGCCATCCTCCTAGCATGAAAGCCCTCTTCACCTCACGAAAAGCTAGATCACCCAACAATACAATGTTTCACAGAGAAACCAACAGCACTTCCTTAAAGAATACAAAATTCCCACCCCCGGATCTCTAGGATGAGGGATCCATATATATATGTTTCTAGGGGGTGAGTCAGCTTCTGGGTTTTTTATTAATGTTATTTCACTGATAGTTCTTGGTTCCACTTGGAGATTTCATGACCTCTTATTCATCCCTGGGCAAATTCAGAGAGGCAAGTGTCATATGAGCACATTCTGGAATATTCTTCGGGTTTCCACTTAGCCAACTGCCTCTTCAATTTGTCTACTCTTGCCCATCGCACCCTATAGAAGGCCTTTTCAGTATGCATCGCACCCCCCGTATGTAATAGGTGAGATGCATCACACCTTGGCAGAAGAGCAGTCTGTATGGGTCAATTTTGACCAATTCTGAGTAGTTTTTTAGGTGGAACTTCTGGGAAATGATGTAATCAGCTGACCTTGATCCTTTAGGGTATGAAACAACACTTTTAGGGGTTTAAGATCCCTTGGTTTATCGACATATGTGATTGCGGTTGCAATGCCCAAATATGTCTATAACAGTTTCCCCCTAAAGCATGAGGTCGTAAATCTTTTGATGTGGGGTGAAATGCTTTATCATGAGGATCCGAGGTTTTTCAAATTGGAAGGTGACCTGTAATAAGATACAATACAATACATTATCTTCATATTATTTTCATGATCTAGCTGAGGCAGGAATTCCCATGCTCAACTTTATAAATTCATTTTCATGTACATAGGACAGACAACCGTCTGTGTGCAGACTGATGATTCTGGTAGAGCCATCATCCCCTAGCTTGGATGATCATCTGTGCAGCTATGGAGTACATTTGATGTCTTTATTCTATTGAATATATCGTAGCTCGGATGGATGAAACTAGATCCAGGGTCTTCAAACTCGTTCAATCTTCGCTCGATGTACAAGTTGATCCATGTGAAAAGATGTCTTGAAGTAGAAGATAGAAAGACATCGCCTGATTACCAGCCAATGATGTAAGTTGTTAACAGGCGCGAGAGGAATCACCAATAATGATAATGACCCTCAAGGTACTACAGTAAAATTCACGTGGTGTGAATACATGAGTCGATGTCGAACACCACGCAAAATCTTTCGGTCGAAGGCCATTGATGTAAACCTGTCGTCAGAAATGAGAAACTTGCCACTGAGGCATGCAAGCTTCAAAGAACTGAAAGGGTTTTTCCTAAGTCAACTTCCTGGATAATGAGCTGATGTCGAAAAGAAGTGACCCGTCATAGGAGGGCCTTAATGAATCCCACATCTACGACATGAAACAGAGCAAATGATTTTGTGGAGGTGAAAACGATCTAATGATACAAGGTTCAAGGTGGTGGTCATGAAAAATGGAGTGTGAAGGTATTGCAGTGGGTGAGGCGTTAGCTGGGTTGGTGAATTCTCTGAGTGACTTCTCTTGAACATATCAGTGACACTGTGATGGATCGGTAGCGTTAACCCCATGGATGGTACGGAGGACCAATGGTGATGGTGAATGGAATAACCCAACCCGACTCAATCATGG
>APFE031383531.1:50911-81201 GCA_000404065.3 Pinus taeda
GTCATGTTCAAGAGTGACCTGCTACCAATGAAGTTCTTCAAGTTTTCTTCCCTTTTTCCCCAGTCATTGCTAACCAGTACCTCTTTATTTTTTTCAAGCCTGAGGAGGATAACATATGCTTGTTCTATAATTTTCCCTTCGGGCAAACCTGTTGCTATGTTTTAGCGAGCCTAGCGACAGTGAAACTCGCTCTTGTCTGGATGGACAAGTTTGTCGCTATTGTTTTAACGAGTTTAATGACAAATATAACTCAGTCCTTTTCATGTTTAAAGAGTTTTAAAAGAGACAAAAAGGAAACTCCAGTAGTCATTTTTCATGGTATAATCCTTTAAGTCCGAAAAATTATAAAATAATACGAAAGGGATGACTTTTCGATAGTTTTAGCGAGACGAACAAGACAAGCACTCGATCTTTTTGTGTAACAATCCCTCGGGTCCAAAAAGATTAAAATATAGATGAGGGATGGAATTTCCCTTTACTTTAACAAGCTGGAAAGGCCAGTAGCTCAGCAATCTTTTCATATTTTACAAGTCTAAAAAGAGCTCAAAAGAAACTCGTTTTTGAGGAACGAGTGATGTATCCGGGTAGCAACTCATTCCAGGTAAGTTTGGAACTTCTCAAACACGGCAGTGTAACGAGGGTGGAAAGTAGAATCACTCGTCGCAGCTGTTCCTCAAAAGGGTAAACAATCAAGTGGAGGAGTATGATCAGTTAAAAGAGTGGAGGTGACAGTAAGAACATGACCAAGGCTCAAAGGGTTGATAGCAATGCAATCACAAAGGTTATTTACCGAAAGGCAGGTTTTTTTTTTAATGAGCTTGAACCTTGTGCCAACATGTGCTCAGTGGCACGTTTATTTTTTAATGAGCTTGAACCTTGTGCTAACATGTGCTCAGTGCTAGGTTTATTTTTTAACGAGCTTGAACTTTTCGGAAACATTGCTCGTCACTAGGTTTATTTTTTAACGAGCTTGAACTTTGTGGAAACATTGTTGGTACCAGTATTTTGATGATGTCTCTTGGTATATTTATTTTTTAATGAGCTTGAACACTACTATAACATGTGCTCATTTCCTTTCTATGCAAGCTAGAAACAACCGAGCTACGAGGTTAAAGGGTTGAGAACCTACAAACTAAGAAAATCAAAGGTCATTTTTCACTTGCATACAAAGGTTTGCATGCCCCCAGGTGTTTTAATAAAAGGAGAGTTTCCAGGGTACCAAATGGAAGTTCCTACGGTTAGGCAGGATTGCTTCTGTCGGCAGACAAAAACTCTTCCTTTGCTTTGTCCATCGAAATAGAAAAAGGTGAATGGTGTGAGCTTCCAATCACATAACGTACGAAGGTGAATGGTGTGAGCTTCCAATCACAATCGTACAAAGGAAATAAGTGTATCAAACTGATCACGTAACCTATATGGGAATGTTTCTTCAGTCCAAGCATTAACATCTTTCAAGAAAATCTCTCTTTTCCTTTGGGTTTGCCTTCCGAAGCAGACTAGGGTGCATGCCCCCTAAACTTCATCACACTCACCGAACTACTCGTTGTAATTAGGTGGATGGAATGAAGGTTGAAGAGACATTGTTGACACAAAGAGACCATTTAGGGATGATGGTTGACTAGTAGCATGTTTGAACTGGGGAATGAAAGTTGGTCAACAAGTTGTACCATTTTACCTTCATACGGGAAACACATCACCCGAAAGAGTGAGGAAACAATAGCTCCCATGTTGTAAATTTAGTCACGCCCAAGGAGTAGATTGTAATCTAGTGGCCCTTGGACTACCATCACGTTCAAATGAACGGTTTTCCTTCTCAAAGTTATAGGCAAATTTGGAAGGATCCCTAACGGTTGACTGGTTCCTTTATTGAAGCTTGACAAATTTCAAATTTCAGGCAGAAGCGATGGTGAACCAATCGCTTTCCAAGAAATTTAGGAAAGGATACTCATGGAAGCCCCTTCATCTCTGATAGTGCCAGCCATGATCATTCTGTAAGCTTGTACTATGATTTGGAATGGTACATTAGATGCAAGGCAGGGTCCCGCTAATAGATTCAAATCAAAGGAAACAACTAGATTGCTTGGAGGAGGGACCGAATAAACGGTTGGATGAATCTCTTGAAATGGGGAACTTCCCTCCTATGGTAAAGGAATGGGTAGATTTCCCCATGCTCATCAGACTCTGTGTTAACAAAAAGAATTTGAACAGTGTCGTTCTCATTCTCTTTGGAGACTGTATCATTTGAAGGTGGACCTTCTGAGGACAAGACTGGGTTGACTACCATCTCGACCTGTTGACTTTGGTCCATTGTGGACTCAGAGGGTTCATCTTCAATGATAGGTACTTCAACCGACAACAGAGGTATGTTAGTCAGATTTTCAACTAGTGATGGACTTGGCAAGAGTTTCTTGTATCCGGGTGGAAGTTGTTGCGGTGAAGCAGGATGGTTATCCAAGACTCTTTTAGCTTCATCGAGAAAAGGAAAACGATGAAGGGCATGATCGCCTTCACACAACCTACAAGGAAATCTAGATTTTCCTTTTTTTCCATTGACTTCATTTTCACTAGTCAATGGCGTACTCTCAACATGATCGAAGATGTTGAAGACACCGGATTATGCAAGCGGGGAGACCAGTCTCTCAAGATTCATGGGATGCAAGGACAATCTCGATGATAGTTTTTTACTTTGCAAATGACACATGGAGATTTGGGTTTGGAAGGTGTAGTGTGTGGATTTTCGCTGGACGATGCATGGTTTCCCCCTTGTGCAGCTGGTTTCTTCTTCTTCTTCTCCTTCCCTTTATTCTTCTTCTAGGCTACTTGGTTTTTAGTATCACTAGTTTCACCAAGAGAAGAGGAAGAAGGAGAGGGAGAAACAAACGAATTAGAAGGTGGGGGAGCAACTCCAGTATCATCTGGTTGCCGATTTGATTGCTGAGGAATTACAGTTTTGAACGACAAAGGTCAAGAATAGCCATACTGGTAGGCCAATTGTGAGTCCTGGAAGGGACAATGTAGCGATATAAGGAGTACCAATATCTCCCCAAGAGGAGAAAGGACTAGGATTTCCCCCAAGGGGAAACCCTTTATTGGTGGACTCCATTATCTCAACCTAAGATCAACGAAGGAACAGGGATGTTATTCTGAATTAAATGAATTTTATGACGCTTTGATAGAACTTGCTTTTTCAATTTTTAATTGAGAAAAAGCTAACGGGACTCTAGTCGCCTTTGATTTTTAATGAGCCTAAAGTGAAAAGTGCTTAGATGGACCTTTTCTTTTAAGGAGTCGAAAAGGAACGAAGGTGACTACTCTAGAAATCTAGACAGAGGGATTACCAAACCAATCGCAAAACTGCAATATACACCTCAGTGGTAAATTAGAGAGAAATTACCGAGGACTTTACGTACAACAGTCAATCTTCCTAAATGTTGTGTTCAATACATTGCGATTGATAGGGCGGCAGACACAGCTTCCTAAGAATAAAGGATATCAGCCTATTATGGTCTCCCAATATATACTCGACGGTACGTGGGAGCACAAAATTGTACTGGCATTCGTCGTATCAAAGAGGAGGAATCACCCAACCTACGATGAAAATGATAGTTACCAGGCTTTACGACACTAGAATATGTCTCTAGCCTAGACTTATAGATGTTGTGCATTAGGTTCCAAAGCGTTTTTATGTTCATTGAGGTTTATTTTATAGTTGATCTTTCTTAAGAAGTTTGCCTTTCAAGGTTCACGGCATGATGTAGATGTAAAATTTCTAAATATGCAATCTAAAATGATAAAAAGTCATCTGTTTTCTTTTAACAATGAAAATTATAGCTACTAAGGAAAGAAGAGTATGATGATTTCAACATAGAGCAGAGAGCACACACTAAATGCACTTTTCCTAAATCATTTTCCGCATGCAGTGTAAATGCAAATGCACATGCATGTATTTGTTTTTCTGCTTCCTTAATGTGTGAATGCCAAGAAAGGAAACTAAGTACAGATCTGAAGTACTTTCTTCAAAGCGACAATTCAATAATTTCTTTTCAAAATGAAAGGAAGACTAAGATGACACTTTCAATTTCGAACGGAAAATTGCTTTCGACACTTCAAATATTGACAATTCAAATCAAATACTTTTGAAAAAATTACAATCGTCTATCTAAAAGAGCAAGACTTTACAACACTCTTTTTCTTGACTGAAAACGACAGTTACGACACTTTCAATTCAAAAGACGACAGTTCGATTGAGCCACTTTTTGCAAAGGAGGACTGTAAATGATAAAAAATACATAAAAAAAAAAAAAAAAACATTCACAATTCCTTATCAAGGGAGGCTGAATAATGTGAAGGAAGAAGGTGTCAACAATGATATACTGATCATAGGCTGCAAAACTACTAAATAAAGCTGAAACCAATGAAGAAAAAACCAAAATCCAGAGAGGGAAACACTCTCATTCAATCATCACACCTATCCTTAAGGGAAACAGGGATGCATCTCACCTGCAGTGCACGAGATGTGTGATGCATCTAGATTGCCAATGAGAGACAGTGCGATGATCTAGGGATGAGACTAAGCTTGGTTTTCACTCACAATTTGCAGGTAAGTTCAGTGATTTAGGCTGAGCTTATGATGGACAGTAAACATAAAGTATAGGGGTATGATCTTATGAGGTTATTGAGCTACCACCAAGGCAATTAGGATGTTTGCAAGTCAGATGTTTAGTTCATAAACCAACTCGGAGATTGACTGAAGCAGCATTGATCTACTTTGCAGTTGCATAGCAAAAGCAGTCCAAAGGCTAGCTGGCTTAACTTCAGGCTCCGTCTGTAGTTTATAAAGCAAACAATAGTAACAAACAAACAAATTATTCGTTCCCCAGTGAAGTCACAATTGGCCTGCCAGTTTGGTTATTCTCGACCTCTGCCGTTCAAAACACCGTAGTTCCTCAGCAATCAAATCAACAACCAGATGATACTGGAGTTTCTCCCCCACCTTCTACTTCATTTGTTTCTCCCTCTCCTTCTTCCTCTTCGCTTGGTGAAACTAGTGATACTAAAAACCAAGTAGCTGAGAAGAAGAAGAAAGGGAAGGAGAAGAAGAAGAAGAAGCCAGCTACACAAGGGGGCAACCATGCATCGTTCAGAGAAAATCCACACACTACACCTTCCAAACCCAAATATCCATGTGTCATTTGCAAAGGAAACCACTATCATCAAGATTGTCCTTGCATCCCACGGATCTTGAGAGACTAGTCCCCCCGCTTGCACAATCCGGTGTCTTCAATCTCTGTCAATCATGTTGAGAGTACACCATCGACTAGTGAAAATGAAGTCAATGGACAAAAAGGAAAATCTATATTTCCTTGTAGGTTGTGTGAAGGCGATCATTCCCTTCACCATTTTCCTTTTCTAGACAAAGCTAAAAGAGTCTCGGATAATCGTCCTGCTTCACCATAGCAACTTCCACCCAAATACAAGAAACTCTTGCCAAGTCCATCACTAGTTGAAAATCCAACTAACATACCTCTGTTGTCGGTCAAAGCGCCTATCATTGAATATGAATCCTCTTAGTCCACATTGAACCAAGGTCAACAGGTCAAGACAGCAGTCAACCCAATCTTGTCCTCAAAAGGTCCCCCTTCAAATGATACAGTCTCCAAAGAGAATGAGAACGACACCATTCAAATTCTTTTTGTTAACACAGAGTCTGATGAACATGGGGGCAATCTACCCGTTCCTTTACCACAGGAGGGAAGTTCCCCATTTCAAGAGATTCATCTGGCCATTTATTCAGTCCCTCCTCCAAGTAATCTAGTCATTTCCTTTTATTGGAATCTACTAGCGGGACCCCGCCTTCCATCTAATGTACCATTCTGAATCATAGTACAAGCTTATAGAATGATCATGGCTAGCACTATCATAGATGAAGGGGCTTCCATGAGTATCCTTTCCTAAACTTCTTGGAAAGCGCTTGGTTCTCCATCGCTTCTACCTAAAATTCGAAATTTGTCAGGCTTCAATAAAGGAACCAGTCGACCGTTGGGGATCCTTCCAAATTTTCCTATAACTTTGAGAAGGAAAACCATTCATTTGAACGTGATGGTAGTCCAAGGGCCACTAGATTACAATCTACTCCTTGGGTGTGACTACATTTATAGCATGGGAGCTATTGTTTCCTCACTCTTTCAGGTGATGTGTTTCCCATATGAAGGAAGAATGGTACAACTTGTTGACCAGCTTTCATTCCCCAGTTCAAACACGGCTACTAGTCAACCATCATCCCTAAATGGTCTCATCGCGTCAACAATGTCTCTTCAACCTTCATTCCATCCACCTAATTACAACAAGTAGTTCGGTGAGTGTGATGAAGTTTAGGGGCATGCACCCTAGTCTGCTTCGAAAGGCAAACCCAAAGGAAAAGAGAGATTTTCTTGAAATATGTTAATGCTTGGACTAAAGAAACATTCTCGTATAGGTTATGTGATCAGTCTGATACACTTATTTCCTTTGTATTATTGTGATTTGAAGCTCACACCATTCACCTTCATACGTTATGTGATTGGAAGCTCACACCATTCACCTTTGTCTATTTCGATGGACAAAGCAAAGGAAGAGTTTTTTCTTGCCAATAGAAACAATCCTGCCTAACTGCAGGAACTTCCATTTAGTAACCTGGAAACTCTCCTTTTACTGAAACACCTGGGGGCATGCAAACCTTTGTATTCAAGTGAAAAACGACCTTTGATTTTCTTAGTTTGTAGGTTCTCAACCCTTTAACCTCGTAGCTCAGTCGTTTCTAGCCTGCATAGAAAGGCAATGAGCACATGTTATAGTAGTGTTCAAGCTCATTAAAAAATAAATCTACCAAGAGGCTGGTACAAACAATTTTTCCGAAAAGTTCAAGCTCATTAAAAATTAAACCTAGCGACGAGCAATGTTTCTGTAAAGTTCAAGCTCGTTAAAAAATAAACCTAGCACTGAGCACATGTTGGCACAAGGTTCAAGTTCATTAAAAAATAAACCGGCCAATGAGCACATGTTGTCACAAGGTTCAAGCTCATTAAAAAAAAAACCCGCCTTTCGGTAAATAACCTTTGTGATTGCATTGCTATCAACCCTTTGAGCCTTGGTCGTGTTCTTACCGTCACCTCCACTCTTTTAACCAATCATACACCTCCACTTGATTGTTTACGCTTTTGAGGAACAGTTGCGACAAGCGATTCTACTTGCCACCCTCGTTACACTGCCGTGTTTGAGAAGTTCCAAACTTACCTGGAACCAGTTGCTACCCGGATAAATCACTCGTTCCTCAAAAACAAGTTTCTTTTAAGCTATTTTTAGACTCGTAAAATATGAAAATATTGCCGAGCTACTAGCCTTTCCAGCTCGTTAAAGTAAAGGGAAGCGCCATCCCTCCTCTATATTTTAATCTTTTGGACTTGAGGGATCATTACACAAAAAGATTGAGCGCTTGTCTTGTTCGGCTCACTAAAACTATTGAAAAGTCATCCCTTTCATATTATTTTATACTTTTTTAGTCTTAAGGGATTATACCATGAAAAATGACTACTGGAGTTTCCTTTATGTCTCTTTTCAAACTCTCTAAACTTGAAAAGTACCAAGTTATCTTTGTCGTTAAACTCGTTAAAACAATAGCGACAAACTTGTCCATCCGGACAAGAGCGAGTTTCACTGTCACTAGGCTCGCTAAAACATAGCGACAGGTTTGCCCAAAGGGAAAATTATAGAACAAGCATATGTTATCCTCCTCAAGCTTGACAAAAATAAAGAGGTACTGGTCAGCAATGACTAGGGAAAAAGGGAAGAAAACTTGAAGAACTTCATTGGTAGCAGTTCACTCTTGAACATGACACTTTCACTCCATCACCATGATTGAGTCTGGTTGGGTTATTCTGTTCACCATCACCATTGGTCCTACATACCATCCATGGGGTTAACGCTACCGATCCATCACAGTGTCGCCGATATGTTCAAGAGAAGTCACTCAGAGAATTCACCAACCCAGCTAATGCCTCATCCGTTGCAATACCTTCACGCTCCATTTTTCATGACCGCCACCCGAAACCTTGTATCATCAGATCGTTTTCACCTCCACAAAATCATTTGCTCTGTTTCATGTCGTAGATGTGGGATTCATTAAAGCCCTCCTACGACGGGTCACTTCTTGTCGACATCAACTCATTATCCAAGAAGTTGACTTAGGAACAACCCTCTCAGTACTTTTAAGCTTGCATGCCTCAATGGCAAGTTTCTCACTTACGGCGACAGGTTTACATCAATGGCCTTCGACCGAAAGATTTTGCGTGATGTTCGACATCGACTCATGTATTCACACCATGTGAATTGTACTGCAGTACCTTGAGGGTCATTATCATTATCGATGATTCCTCTTGTGCCTGTTAACAGCTTACATCATTGGTTGGTAACCAGGTGATGTCTTTCCATGTTTGACTTCAAGACATCTTTTCACATGGATCGACTTGTACATCGGGCGAAGATTGAACGAGTTTGAAGACCCCGGATCTAGTTTCATCCATCCAGGCTGTGATATATTCAAGAAAATAAAGACATCAAATGTACTCCATAGCTGCACAAATAATCATCCAAGCTAAGGGATGATGGCTCTACCAGAATCATTAGTCTACCACACAGACGATTATCTGTCCTATGTACATGAAAATGAATTTATAAAGTTGAGCATGGGAATGCCCGCCTCAGCTAGATCATGAAAATATTATGAAGATAATGTATTGTATTATATCTTATTACAGGTCACCTTCCAGTTTGAAAAACCTCGGATCCTCATGATAAAGCATTTCACCCGACATCAGAAGATTTATGACCTCATGCTTTAGGGGGCAACTATTATAGACATATTTGGGCACTGCAACCCCAATCACATATGTCAATAAACTAAGGGCTCTTAAAACCCTAAAAGTTTTGTTTCATACCCTAAAGGATCAAGGTCAGCTGATGACATCATTTTCCAAAAGTTCTCCCTGAAAAACTACTCAGAACTGGTCAAAACTAGACCATACAGGCTGCTCCATGCTGAGGGTGCAATGCATCTCACCTGTTACACATAAGGGGTGCGGTGCATACTGAAAAATGCTTCTGTAGGGTACGATGAGAAAGAATAGACAAATGGCAGAGGTAGTTTGCTAGGTGGAAACTCAGAGAATCTTCTAGAAACTGCTCATATGACACTTGCCTCTCTGAATTCACCCAGGGATGAGTAAGAGATCATGAAATCTCCAAGTGGAACCAAGAACTATCAGTGAAGTGACACTAATAAAAAACACAGAAGCTGACTCACCCCCCTGTAAATATCTATATATGGATCCCTCATCCTAGAGATCCAGAGGCTAGAATTTTGTATTTTGTAAGGAATTGCTCTTGGTTTCTCTGTGAAACATTGTATTGTTGGGTGATCTAGATTTTCATGAGGTGAAGAGGGCTTTCATGTTGGGAGGATGGTGCTGGATCAAACAGTTGGGTTGTAATCCTCTCTTCTACTTCTATCTATAAATTTATTTGAGTTTTCCTCCATATACCTGTATATTTTTTAATCTTGTATTTATGTATGCAATTGTATGGTTTATGTACATCTGATTCTACATTGTTTATGGTATTTTAGATCTCTATGCTTTTATGGTATTTTGTTGCTTTGCTTCTACAGGTGTTCTTTGAAGCGGGACAAGTGAGAAAGGAGTGGCGAAGTTCTATCAAAGGAGAGAGGAAACAAGCAAGGAGCCAAGCGAAAGACTAAGGTTAGTGCTCTCTGCTTCTCTCTTATCTATCTCCCATAAAGGAAAACACAAGTTACTTTGAATTGTTTGTTTCTAAGATAGCTACCCGTCTTTGTGGGACTAGCAGATCTGAATAGACACTAGTTTTCCTGGAAACAAATAGGCAATTGATGAAGCAGATCTTGGAGATACACATAAAGCATTGTTGAAACAGGAATATTCTTGAAGAAACTCTTCAAGGTTTGTTATAGAATATATTGGAAGCCTTAAATAATTGTTGAACCCGCATTGAAGATATGAAGTAGAAGGTTGGATCCCTAGAGGATTGGAGTCCTCAATAGCACCAGGTTGGAGCCTAAACTACCTAAGAGGGTTAGATCCCTAGAGGATTGGAGTTCTCAAGAAGACCAAGTTGGTGCTTGGAAAAGTACAAGTTGGAGCCTGGTAGATTAAAGATTGGAGTCTTCATCTAGGGTTGGAGCCCTAAAGAATTATTGTACATATTGAAATTTGAATATTGTAAAAGATGATTGGAGTCCTCATTTTTTAAATAAAGTTATTAATTTGTTATACATATATTTGTTTTCTGTTTATAAGTGATCTTAACTAGCTAAAAATAAAAAAATTAAAATAAATATTGATTCACCCCTTCTCAGTGTTTCCAACATGAGAGAACTAAGCTTTTCATATTAAAAAATATATATATATGCAAAATTATGTTCTTTTAATTATTTTTCGAAGTTGGCGAAGTAATATTTTAATTGCATTCTGCATACATGTGTTCGTGTAAGGTTATTTTTCAAATCTTTAAATAAATTCAAAAACCAAGATTACCCTTTTGAACAGTTTTTCAAGCAAATATTTTAGAGAAGCTTGAGGAATCTTGTTGAATCAGTCTTTTCAGACCTTGAGACATTTTGACAGAGCATATTTCAGACACATGTCTCAGTCTGTGGAGTAATGACGACATCGCTTGTACAATACTTGTGAATATATTTCTATGGAGAGTTTTTTTGTGGAGCTAGACTAGATACTACTGTGGAGATTACAAGCAAGCCTTGTCAGAGATAAGTCTTTGTAGCCTACAACGTTTGTATGATTCATACTCTAATATTAAATATCAGTGGCTAAATACAAGTATCCTGAAGTGGAAGATAGTGTTTTGACATCAAAGCAGTCTATTGGGCATATCTTTTTAGCATTTCGTAGGGAATCCTCAAGACTTACTAATGAAAGTCCATTGAAATATTGGTTGAGTCATTATTGAAGGGTTGTGCAAGAATTTTTGGAGACACTTTGTGAAGACATACCTTGAAGCATTCATCAAAGGAGCATCATTATTGAAGCACTAATGAAGTAGCCTAGAGGAAAATTATTTCACGGAGATATGAAGAGTTGTGGAGACACATACTAGGCAATTGATGAAGCGAATCTTGGAGCTATATATAAATCATTGTTGAAACGGGAATATTCTTAGAGAAATCCTTCAAGGATTTTTGTAGAAGATATTAGAAGCCTTGAAGAATTGTTGAACCCACATTGAAGATCTGAAGTAGAGGATTGGAGTCCTCAAGAGGACCAAGTTGGAGCCTAAAATAGCTAAGAGGGTTAGATCCCTAGAGGATTTCAGTTCTCAAGAAGACCAAGTTGGTGTTTGGAAAAGTACAAGTTGGAGCCTAGTAGATTGAAGATTGGAGTCTTCACCTAGGGTTGGAGCCCTAAATAATTATTGTACATATTGAAATTGGAATATTGTAAAAGAGGATTGGAGTACTCGTTGTTTTTAATAAAGTTTTTATTTTTCTATACATATATTTGTTTTTTGTTTATAAGTGATCTTAACTGGCATAAAAATAAAAAATTTAAAAGAAATATTGATTCACCCCCCCCCCCCCTCAGTATTTCCAGCAGGAGATAACTAAGCTTTCATATTAAAATAATATATATATGCAAAATTATGTTTTTTTAATTATTTTTCGAAGTTGACGAAGTAATATTTTAATTGCATTTTGCAGACACGTGTTCGTGTAAGATTTTTTTCCTAATCTTTAAATAAATTCAAAAACCAAGATTACCCTTTTGAACAGGACTCATAAACAAATATATTTGTGTTTTTTTTACATTTTTTCATTTTGTATATTTTATGTTATTGATTTTTTATTTAGCCCCTTTGAAACTGTCCAAAAAAATTTCAAGCTTTATGTTTAAAATAAATTAGATGAAAAATATCATATGAATTCGAAAATGTCAAACTAATATTCCATTGGATACAGGAATCATTCACGAATCCAACATGATCAACTCTGCCACATAAGGACAAATTCTTCCTGAAGACCACTAGGGTACAAAATGGTGTTACATAGAAATCCGTAGAAGGGGAGCTAAAACTCCATTTTTTAGACCCTCAAAGACTCGATCGAGCACCTAAAATGTTTGATCGATCATTTAAGATAAATTTTGAAATAACTCGATTGAGGGCTTGAGTTCTTAACATGGTGAAAAAAGATAGCTCGATGGAGCCCTTTAAACCATAAACTCCCTGTTGCATTTTGGGCAGGATGTTTAAAAAAAATAGCTCGATCGAGCTCCTATGTAACTCTGGGTTATGTAGGAGCTCGATCAAGGGTAAATTTTTAAGCCCTCAAACAACTTGATTGAGCTTCTTTTTTCTCCCTCCTAACTCATGTGCTTGCCAAAAAGTGTAACCCATCTTCATGCATAAAACCTTTGTTCATATGTAAACAACCTTAGCAAACATAAATCTCATATTAACTCCTTTACTTTACACATATTTACGTGTTTCTTGGAAGAAACTCTGGAGTTGTTATCACCCCTTTTTCTAATTTGTTACCTTTAATGGTTGATAGCTGTAAGTATTAAATAGACTACAATCACAATCAATTGTCTCTTTTTGTATTGCATTACAGAGGTCTCTTAGCTTCTTCATTGTCCTTGTTCACAACAAGACAATAACTTAGCAGATAAGACAGAGTACTATAAATGTTCCTGCCATAAAGAGTTCATCTTTAAGTTATGAGTTCTCAAGGATGACAATTGAACTTGTTGCTTCATTCCTTTTTGGGTACTGAACTTTTTCCTTTGATCTCATAAATATTATGGGTTTACTCAATAATGTATATTGTGCCATATTTTTTATCTACAACATTGAAATAATAATACTTAAGCTTTGTATTCCATTTCATTTCTAGATTCTGAACGAGGGTCCATATTTTGTTGGCTTGTGTTCTCTCGTTCATTCTGACCTAGACAACCTTTAGATGAGAGGAACATGTTATAATCTATTTTTACTGTAAACAACATAACAATGTGATAACTTTGTAGCCCGAAGAATTACAAGATGCATTAGAAAAATTCAATAGGATTTCATACACTTAAGCTCTAAATATATGATGATTTCACCATTACTCTCGTATGAATGCTTATGATTTTGATAATACTTGCCATTAAGATTTGAAAATATGTTTGTTAATCATATGATTAAGACTTAATTAATATTTTAATATCCACTAATCCGCACTACGGGAAGTTGATATGTGCAAACAGATAATGTATGTGAAAGAGTGGAAATGAGGACAAAAGAATTCTCTTGCACATATCCTTTTTCACACATCCTTCCAATTTGCCAGGATAGAAACTTGTTGAAAATCCATGTACACCATCTTGATTTGTTTCCAACCAGTAAATACTATTGAGAACATGAATGATGTCCTAATTATGTGTCGATTCGCCAAATAAATGTGAAAAAGGTTATGTTATAATATAGATGGATATGACCTTCTTGATTTGTCTACAACCAGTAATCATTAACACTGCATTACAGTAAATGTTATTAACCATTTGAATGATGTCCTAAATTGCAAGCCAATTCACCAAATAAATTCCGAAAAGACTTATGTTTATCGGAAAAGGAGCATTTGTTAATCGTAAGATTAATCCTTAATTATTATTTTAATGTGTTACTAAGCAATTGAATGATGTTCTGATTACGTATCAATTCGCCAAATAAATGTCGAATCGACTTACACTTACTGTCAATGAAGCTTTTTTTAATCGTAAGATTAAGTCTTAATTAATTTTTTATACCAGATAATCCATGTTGCGAAAGGTTGCTTGAATCTATGTAACATTTCGCCAAAACTTTTTTGCCAAATGGCGCAATGTGTGAAAGAAGTGTGTGAAGGGGGTATGCATATCGTTTCAATCTGCTATAGTGGATACTGATTTCGGAGCCCTATGCATCTTCTCGATTTGTTTACAAGCAATAAATGTTATTAACCACTCAAACTGTGTTGATTACGCATTGATTTTTCTGAATAAATGTCAAAAAAATTATTTTATAATATGGATGGATATGATCTTCTTGATAGGTTTACAATCGTAATCATTACACAATGCATCAGAATAAATGTTATTAAGCGCTTGAACAATGGCTTGATTGCACATTGATTCATTGTATAGATGTTAATTGTATGAATAAGCCTTAATTATTTTTTTAATACTAGGTGACAAATCCTCTACATCGCAGTTAGTATCTGTCACTATAGTTCCCCATACCTCTGCAAGAGTTTATGTCTTGGCACAATTTTTCCATATATAGCCACCCTGCACACTTGTACTTTCTCACACATTTTGGTACTCAATTCTTTCAACAATTTGTACGCCACCTATCGTCATTAAAAAGATTTCATGGTATAATATTTTGTTGAAGTACATGGATTAATGCTCTGATTGCAAGGATTAACACTAATATTTTGTTACGACAATAAATCGCTCTCATTATGAAATAAAAAATGTTTAATTTCTTCTAGTAATCCTTGATTTTAGTGTTATATGGTGAGTTTTTTAGTTGTTGGCATGTACAAATGATATGGTTAGCATGCTTACGTGTATTCCGTGTAACAATGACACGTGTTCATCAAATAAAGACCTGCATTAATTCTTCGGTTAAATGACATAAATTTCCCCATCTCACATATTTTGTTAGGCCACACTCCGAAAGTCGAAAATCCCATACCATATAGTAGGTTAGGGCTTGAAGATGCGTGGAGAAACACGCATCATTAGCACCATATGGTCAATCCCCATGCCTATGCATGAAGGTAGAGGGATCTTATCCATCAATGGGGAAGCACTATGGCCATTGGATGACCTTGGAGGTTCCTCCCAAGGTTTTCTAAAAGGAACATCGTGGAAAATTTATGGGATTAAACTCCCAGGGTAACTTGGCATAGTGGGGCCGATATGAAGAGTTAGCATATTGTCACATTTAAAAAATCCCATACCATTATAACTTGCAAAAGCAATCACACTGCACGTCGAAGGCCTAGGTTGGGACCTGGGGTAATACATGTTAGCCCAACATTATCTCCTTGGCAGTATTCCGCAGAGCTAGGTACCAAAGTCTCGAGATTTTTATCTTTGGGTGAACGTGGCATAGTAAGCTAGTATTTATGCTATGGAAAAGCAGAGGAAAGGTGTCGTGTCATATGTCCACACCAACCCGGAGGTTGAATGGAGGTCAGGTTAACCCAACATCATTGCATGCATCGAAGAGAGTTCATGGGATGATGAGTTGAGTGTACCATAGGTATTGGGCCACATTGGTGGTGGGGTCTGTTTGATTCCACGTATGCCCAGAAAGCTTTTCCTTGGAAAGGACAGCAAGGGGTGGCAAGAGTTACCTCCGAGAAGAATAGTTACGGGGTGATGTGGTCATTGAGGGGCCCACGCCCATAATACTTTTCATATAGCTTGTATGTGTTATGAGTTGGGTCACGCTCGTAGTATAGTGGGTATTACGTGACTAGTATGAACAGGTCGACAGTTGTGGTAACACTACCATGTGGCAGAGAGAGCAGACCGGGATTGCCACATGGGCCCCATGTGGGGACCATGCACGCAAGCGCCACGTGGCAGGTTGGTGAGGTGGTACTAATTAAATAGCTAATCTTTCTATGGACATATCTTTGGATCTGGGAGTTAAATCAAAGAAAAATTTATACCATAGGGATCATCTCAAAGAGACAAACATGATGGCATCATTTGTTTTGAGTTTCTCGAGAGTAAAAGTAAGCGAAAATTTTGGACCCCATTTCCATAATTGGACCATGGAGATTGTATTAGCATAGTAAATGCCTCCTAACCTTAGGGAGGGTTGGGGATAGTAGAGGGTATGTTACAGGAACATCTGTAAATGGTCAAGTAGCTGAAAGCGAGACCCAAAATTCCCATCAATAGTTCCTCGCATTATTACTAGACTCTATTTTTGAAAGAACGAAGGTAAAGATGTTGGATTCTACAAATGGTTTTCCAATTGTTGTAGATGTTACAACACCCCACCCCCCCAAAAATTTCCCTATGTATTTAAAATTTTTCCACCCACCCCACCTTGATTTTCAAGTCTCATATATGTTTCTATCATATTACTTTGTTGTGTTTTTTGGATTGGCCTAAATATCTTCTAAAGCCATCCCTAAACAATTTCATGCCATGACTTGTTGGAGTAATAACTCCCTCACCATGAACATTTGCATAGTAGAGATTTTACTGGAATGGAAACCATATGTGCTTGTTTAAGCTTGTGTTTCTACTAAGGATTCTCTAATGATCTATGTTGTAGATAATTCATATCTCAAGAGATTGTACATAAGTTTCTTGGAGGTGACGGCACAATTTCAAAGACAATCTTGGTGACTTTGCAAACTGAGAAATAAAAAGCATGGGATACTTCATTACAAATTTTGGTATATTTCTTGTTAAAAGGTACTCCAAGTCTCTATTGAAAGGTTTATGACATGAAATTTAAGAGGATGAATGAAGCCACAAAGCAACAAAAGAGCGAGCTGGAAGTAGAGCATTTGTTTTTTATTCAATGAACAAGCCTTATATGAAGAATGAGAATGATAGAAAATCAAATCTTCAGGATTGGATAAATAGTCATTAGGGTATTTTTGAGGTCTAAAATGGGCCTCCTAAGGAAATTATAAAATAATAGTGGAAATAATAAAATAAGATTAGATGACATCATCAAATTTTAGAGGGAAAAAATAAAAAATTGTTTTTTCCAACTCGTCTTTTCATCTTATCTCCCTATGGGTTTACCCAAATTTCGAGCAGAAACACTCGTTGGATGCATAATTTGATTCCTCATACAATTAGTACACATGTTGCATACTTTCGATGGACCCTGCTACATGAAAACTGAGAAATACATGAAAAACGTGATTGCAATCATGTTTTTCATGTATTTCTCATTTTTCGTGTAGCAGGCTCCATCGAAAGTATGCAACATGTGTACTCTTTGGATGAGGAATTAAATTTTTCATCCAACAAGTACTCCCACTCAAAATTTGAGTAAAACCTAGGGAGATAAGTTGAAAATAAGAGTTGGAAAATTAATTTTTCTTTTTTTCCCTCTAAAATTTGGTGATGTCATCTAATATTATTTTATTATTTCCACTATTATTTTATAATTTCCTTAGGAAGCCCATTTTAGACCTTAAAAATCCCCTAATGACTATTTCTTCAATCGTGAAGATTTGATTTTCTATCATTCCCATTCTTCATATAAGGCTTGTTCGTTGAATAAAAGAAATGCTCTACTTCTAGCTTGCCCTTTTGTTGATTTGTGGCTTCATTCATCCTCTTAACTTTCATGTCATAAACCTTTCAATAGAGACTTGGAGTACTTTTTAACAAGAAATATACCAAAATTTGTAATGAAGCATTCCATGCTTTTTATTTCTCAGTTTGCAAAGTCACCAAGATTGTCTTTACAATTGTGCCATCACCTCCAAGAAACTTACATGCAATCTCTTCTGATATGAACTATCTGCAACATAGGTCAATAGAGAATCCTTATTGGAGACACAAGCTTGAACAAGCACATATGGTTTCCATTCTAGTAAATCTCTACTATGCACTTTATAAGAACCAATAGGATTCAAGATGATGATGTCAACCATGGGGCTTTAGAGAGAACAAACGCAAAAATATAAGAGTATAAAGGCAATCAGAGTAAAAAAGGAAATATGGTTCACAACAATCACTATAAACTCTTTGAATATACCCATTAAACTTAATAGGAAGAAATTGTCCAAATTCCGTTGCTTTTTCTGAGCCATGGAAATCCTAGAAGTGATACACGGTTATCCTTCTTTTCTCTATGCATATTCTAAGTTGGAAAAACAAGTATTATTAGCAACTACAATTTCGTCATCAAATCTGACTTATACATGATTTTTGGGGGAAACAACCATTAGGGAACTTTTGAGGTCTAAAATGGGCCTCTTAAGGAAATTATAAAATAATAGTGGAAATAATAAAATAATATTAGATGATATCATCAAATTTTAGAGGGAAAAAAGAAAAAACTAATTTTCCAACTCGTATTTTCATCTTATCTCCCTGTGGATTTACTCTAATTTCGATCGGAAACACTCGTTGGATGCATAATTTGATTCCTCGTACAAGTAGTACACATGTTGCATACTTTCTATGGACCCCTAATGGTTGTTGCCACCTAACCATTAGGGGACTTTATAAGAACCAATAAGATTCAAGATAATGATGTCAACCATGGGGCTTTGGAGAGAAAAAATGCAAAAGTATAAGAGTATAAAGTCCCCTAATGGTTGTTTCCCCCAGAAAACATGTATAAGTCAGATTTGATGACGAAATTGTAGTTGCTAATAATACTAGTTTTTCCAACTTGGAATATGCATAGAGAAAAGAAGGATAACCATGTATCACTTCTAGGATTTTCATGGCTCAGAAAAAGTAAAGGAATTTGGACAATTTCTTCCTATTGATTTTAATGGGTATATTCAAAGAGTTTGTAGTGATTGTTGTGAACCATATTTCCTTTTTTACTCTGATTACCTTTATACTCTTATACCTTGTATCTTTTGTGTTTGTTCTCTCCAAATCCCTTCTTGATCTCCTCCTTGTGACAAAAATTTCACAACAAATCCAAGAATTGGGTATATTCTCATGTGTTGATCATGATACCAATCTCAAGAAACTCATATATCACAAGCTCTCTGAGTCAATGATTTCTCATGACCCCTACCTTGGGTTTCTAGTCACATTTTCACAATGGATAAGAGTAGCAATGGCCCATATAGTATGGATGAATGGAGTCACTATTTGTGGGGGGGAATTCTTGCACATGCCATGATAGTTTGCAATTTTGCCATTGTTTTTGTGCGATGGAAGTTGATTGTTGTAATTCCCTAGATGTTGTTTTCAGGATCGTGTTTCTAATAAAAAGGAGAACATAAATAGATCTTCTAGTGGCTCTCATTACAAACATGAGTTTGGCCTTGGTTGAGAGCCTATTTTAGTACATATTGAGGGAATAATTGGATATGAAGAGGACAACATAGTAAAGGGAATTGTACACTAAGTTGTGAAGTTACTAATGGGACTAAAGAAGCGTGAATACATATGAAATCTTGTTGTCATTTCCAACTCAGTAGCAAACTCAAACGCTGTAAAAAATCAAGAGTATAATGGCCCATATATTTCTCAAATAGTAAAGACAAGAGGAGAGGAAAATATAGCAATAGCCATATGCTCATTAACAATCTAAGTTTAGTTGCATTACATTGTCTTCATTCTTCATTTGAGGATGAATGTAAAGTTTAAGAAGATGATGAAAGCTATGATGTCCTGGAAATCGACACCATTAAGAAAGAGGTACGTAAGATAAAAAGGAAGAAATCAAATTTTAATCCATTAAATAGTTTTGATTTTGATAGAGAGATGGTACCTACATCACTGAAAGTATTCATTTTCCTTTAACTCATGGAAAGACCCTCTCTTCATGTTATTTGGTGATAATGTTCATTATGATATGGGCAACAAGAATCATAGCAAAACAAAGAGAATTGAATTGATCAAACATGATTTTGGCCTTGGTTGAGAGCCAATTTTAGTACATATTGAGGGAATAATTGGACAGGAAGAGGACAACATAGTAAAGGGAAATGTACACTAAGTTGTCAAGTTACTAATGGGGCTAAAGAAGTGTGAATATTTATGAAATCTCATTGACAATCTAAGTTTAGTTGCATTACATTTCTTCATTCTTCATCTAAGGATGAATGTAAAGTTTAAGAAGATGATGAAAGGTATGATTTCCTAGAAATCGACACCATTAAGAAGGAGGCACGTGAGATAAAAAGGAAGAAATCCATTTTTAATCCATCAAATGGTTTTGATTTCAACAGAGAGATGATACCTAAATCATTGAAAGTATTCATTTTCTCTAACTCATGGAAAGACCCTCTCTTCATGTTATTTGGTGATAACATTCATTATGATATGGACAACAAAAATCGTAGCAAAACAAAGAGCATTGAATTGATTATTGAGTATCATGTTGAAGGGCCATTTCATCACAGTGCAAGAAGTCAAGCAATCATGCACCTCATCACAAGATGGGAAACTAAATAGTGCTCACTACGAAGGTAAGGTGCAATTCCTTGCACCACAAGTCGCATTTTCAAATTGTGATCCCCTCCTTATCACAAATCGCAAATCGTGACCGCATGTCACAGATGAACCTCACCTATTCTCTACCATCGCGGTCTACCACTAAGCTAACATTCAATGCAAATCACTACAACATATGCTATTTAAATTTTGTCTTCGAACTAATCTTGTGGTCTACAACCTCAATCATATCTCTGGTCTAATCCCATGATTTGACTAAGCTATTCTTCCTCATTGATTGAAAGAAGGTGCAAACCTTCCTTCTGATTCACAAAATGTAGGACCATATATTTGGACATATATATCAATAGAGTTGTGAAGTATGGGACAGTCAATACACTATATCAGTTATTGCTACAAGCACTAATACCAAGTCAAAACAAATGGTATAATTCATATCGAATCAGAGAGATCCTTTCGTAATAATTGGTAAAGTTATAGAGGCATCAGTTGTTATTTTGAGGATACTAGAAGCCAGAGATCCTCTTGGAACCTGATGTACAGACATGAGGAAAAAGGTCTTGAATGTTGGTCTTGAAAATGTCAATTCATTTGTTTGTTCTACAAGTCATATTGTCAAAGTTGAGCCACCCCAAGCTCGTACAATGAGTTGAATCAGGGGTAAAGAACATGCTTTATGTGAGCACAATGCACATGATTGATATATTAAGGTGACCAATTTGAGCACCTATCACAATGAAAACAACACTCATGTATCCACAACAAACGACATGAATTCAAGTGCTTTGAATTTTCTTTGTGCTTTTCTTTGTTCAAGGGTTATTTTCAACCCATTCCCTTCTCTAATTATACCAATTGAAGTTGATTAACTACAGGTGCAAGGATGAAGCCTCTGTATCAAATATTAATAAGAGGACCTCCATTAGAAGCATATAACATTGTTGTAAGCTCAATCCATGCAAGTTATGGTTGAGATCATTATGAGGAGGCTACAATCTATCCCATAATAAAATAAAATTATGAACAATTCTCTACAAAAAATTTCAATGCATGTAGCTACTAGTTTTGATTAGGATTAATTTTGCATATTCAAGTGGTTTTACTATTTGACTTCACTCATGCATGGAATTATGTTTGGGCTTCAAAGGATCATCAACTCTGGTATCTTTCCATGACTTTTTGTAACTATGTAATTTAGACAATTATATTTACAATCGTTGAATTACATACTTCTATAAATGGAAGCCCATTGCTAGCTTCAGTAACCTCACTCTACTGCACATACTTGTGCTACACTAGACTGGAAAGAGAGCCGAGGGGGTATATTGAATGTTGCAATGGTATAATTGCAGGTGGTCATAATGACAATGGGAAAGATTGTATTTATAGTGGCGATGGTATGGTTGGAATGGTTATAACAATTTTATCATTGGTGTATTCTGTAGTGAGTGCTAATTCTAACTTAAGTGAATTGACACTTTAATCTGCAAGAGATGAACCAGCTTCCAAGAAAATCCATTTGCGCCTATACACATTTGATCACGAAAAGAAGAAAGATGAAAGCAGACATGTCACATATTTTTATTCATTATTCCATTTTATATTTATTACTGCAAACATGTATTCATCGATGATTTTGATTAGTTGGAAAACAAATGCTACATTGACTTCAATAAAAAAATTGAATGATGTGGGTTGGCTAGCTGTTTGGGTGCGCATATCAATTGAGTTGATAAAAGCCTCTCTTTATATGTGGATTGTGCTTGCCCCAATCATATTTTCAAACAAGAATTTAGTTTAACTATAGAAGACCATAACTCTATCCTTTAACAAGAAACTGTGGAAGACCATAACTCTATCCTTTAACAAGAAACTGTAGAAGACCATAACTCTATCCTTTAACAAGAAACTATAGAAGACCATAATTCTATCCTTTAACAAGAAATTGGGCCTGGAAATTATGTATCGGAATGGTTGCAATATCATGGACTATGTTGCAAGGCAAAGGTGCATTATCGGTTACAATGTGCATATACAAGATTGTTACAATTGGAATAATGTGACCATCCATGACAACGCATAACTCATATATGCCATTATTTGTGATGGAGTTGTTGCTAAGGTGTGTTGCTATTATCTTTTGACATTGTTATTGGGTAGAACTTCACCAAAGTATCTATAACACCTCAACCTACAAAAGAAGATAGTGATACACAAAATTTGTTAGTGTTTTGACTAATTTCGAGCCACTTGAAGCACTAGATGGAACAGGAACTGGAATTGAAGTGGTGTAGTTGTTTACATCTCTTTTTCTCATCATGTTCATATAGAGGTAGTGGAGACCAAAATAAATATAGTTAAATTGGGCTCATCAACAAATTATCTAGAGGGAAAGGCACAAGTTTGTGCTTATAGGGCACTCTCTAGGGGCAGGCACTACATCTTTGTTGTGCATAATACTTCAGAACTCGTTATTTAAAAGTGGCAAGATAGATGTTGCAAGACAAAATGTTTTAGTCCTATGATGGTTTGCTGAGGCTTTGGGTGTCCTCTATGCGTAGACAAAGAAATTGCACAACAATCTACTACCATTAGAAACATTGTCCTTCGTAATGATCTTAATTCTTGCTTAAGTATGGTTGCTTTAGATGACATGCACTCAAAGATATCAAAGCTTGATTGGGTCCACATGTTGGCATTATGACACAGGTTTGGCACTATGACACAGGTGTTTTCCTTGATGGCAACTCACTCAGATGACAGATCACAGTTCAGGCTCTCAAAATAAAAGAAAAGGAGATATACACAGTTTCCATTTAACCAAGTCGCGTATACACACGGGATCGCTGATCAAAAGTCGTTTATGCCTATGCACGCACTTTCATGCATGAAAAGCGTGTACATGTGCGAAAACTTATTTTTATTCCATGGTATTTGGTCCTTGGTATTTGGACCTATGGTTTTGGACCATGGTATCTCGTCCAAAGTGTTGAACCCAGGTATTGGTTCTAAGTGGTTTTTGGACCACGGTATTGAGTAAGATCTAAGACTATAAAAGGGAAAGGAGATCATTAGGCAAAGGCATTCACTCAAGGATTGAATATCTTATGAAGAGAAAGATCTAGAATACTGGTCATTGGGTTATGATGCATAGCTGGATCTGAACCAAGGAGGAACCTGAGCGCTAGAAGAAGGATAAGTTCTATTGATGGGTCAAGATCTTAAGGCTTGAATTGTAGTATCTTTGTGTAATTTTGATCTATTATATTTGGCACATGACTTGATCTATAAATTTGATGATCTGGGTATAACTGATCTCTGAATAATTGAAAAGGGTAAATTATCTTTTATAGATCTGTACGCAGGTTATATACAGCAAAGGCACGTATACACGTTGGTTCGGTAATTCAAAACAGCGTGTACACTATTTTTCCTTAATATAGAAGTGTATGCATGCAGGTTCTTCATCTTGAAGTAGCGTACATCTCATAAAATATGTTTTAGCTACTTCTATTTATTGTTGTAGTATTCTGGGTTCAGGATTGGTGTCTGGTTACTGTTATTGTATTCTGGTTACAGCATTCATAGAAGTGATTGATGATTCAGTGCAAAGGGGATTGGTTGATGCAGATATATTTGATGTTTGATTGATGTTACTTATGGATCCAGTCTGAAAATTTATGAAACGTGATCCCTAGAAGAAAAGAGAAGGTTGTAGCCTTCAATAGGTCAGCACCTACGTATGAGTACATCAGCTAGTACAAGAGCTAAGGGGGTTGTAGCTCCCTTCCAGGAGAAGCTGGAAAACGAGAGAAGGTTGTAGCCTTCTGTAGGTAGAAGCCTCCGTACTGGTATAAGACTGCACCAGCACAGAAATATTGTAAAAAGAAGTTTCTTATTAACAAGAAGATAGAGAAGCATTGCAGCAGATGGTTTTCACCCACATTGGGTTTCCACCCTATATCTTGTGTTCATATGTGTGATGATCTGTTCTATTTATTGCACCTATTTACTATTCTTATGGTTAATAAAGTTCTGATGCACTGATTCAAGATCAAATGGATTAATTAAATCTTAAGTTTACTGAATATACGCTAGTTGTTGTAGACACAGTTGCGTGTATACGCTAGTTTCCATATCTGAAGTAGCGTATATCTAAGTTTTAAAATGAAAAATTATATTTGACGTGATAATACTGATTCACCCCCCCCCTATCAGTATTATTTCCAACAATTGTTATCAGAGCAGGTCCTTTAGAAGAAGCTTAATCGCTTGAAGGAAGATCTATCATCATGAGAAACTACGAAAGGGAGGCATCCATCAGGCCACCAATCTTTGATGGGAGCAACTTTGTCTATTGGAAGGTAAGAACCATAGCCTATCTTAAATCTCTTGGTGCAGAATTTTTGGATATCGTGGAAGGAGGATACACATTTCCATCAACAACTCCTACAGATACAGCTGGTAAAAAGCAATATGAAACAAATGCAAAGGCTGTCAATACTCTATTGGGAAGTCTATCTCAATCAGAATTCATCAAAGTTATGCAGCTCAAAACCACCAAAGAAATATGGGACAAGATCATTCTAAGCTATGAAGGAGATGATCAGGTAAAACGTGCAAAACTACAATCTCTCAGAATTCAATATGAAACTCTCAGAATGCACAATGATGAAAGTGTGGCTAACTATTTCTTACGTATAGATGAGATTGTTAATCACATGAAAAACTTGGGTGAAGAGATAAAAGAAGCTACTTTAGTTGAAAAGGTATTAAGATCTTTGTCTTCTAAGTTTGAATCAAAAGTTTCTACCATAGAAGAAAAGCAGAATCTTTAGAGTATTACCATGTCACAGCTGCACGGAATCCTAACTGCCTTCGAAATGAGAAAAGGGGGTCCATTAGACATTAGATAAGTCGCATTCAAAACTTCAAAAGGAGAATACAATGAGTCGGGACATACGTCAGAAGGAGAGGAAGAATCAAACTTTGTCAAGAAACTTCAACGGGGCTCTAGACGATTCAGAGGTAAGCTACCTTTCAAATGCTTTGCTTGTGGGAGAGTCGGTCACTATGCAACCAAATGTCCTCATAAAAATAAGCTTGATAAAGGTAAGGAGACAGTTAAATGGAACAGGAAATAGAATGTAAGTAAAAAAAGCTATTATACACATGAAGACAGTGATGGACTTTCAAATAGTGATGAAGATGAACATGGTAATGATTATAGACTTCTGATGGCTTTTGAAGATGATGATTTATTGGATGCTATAGATGAAGATGATCTCTATGAATAAATTTCTAAACTTAAAATTTGTTTGGAAGAAAAGAGTATGATCATAGATACCCTAACATTCCAACTTGCTGAAAGGGAAAAGCACAATGAAAAGCTAGAAAGTGAAATTGTGGGACTTAAAAAAGATATTGAGAAAACAAAAGCTCTTAATCTTAGATTTGCTAAAGGATCTAAAACTTTAGATGATATTATCAAAGTGCAGCATTTTCCTCTAATCAAGACAGGTCTTGGATATACTGAAGAAGCATCTCAAGCATAGAAGCCATCCACCTCCAAAAGTTATCTTGATGCAGCAAGGAGAAGTGAACAGGTTGATAATCATCAACAAAGGCATAAAATAGATCACCAAGTAAACCAAGTTCAATCTACTTCAAGGATGAACAGAAGCTACAACCAACCACAGGTAAATCATTCTCATTTTGCCTCAAGAATGAATGTCAATGGAAACTACAATCACCTGGACGGTAGTTTTAATAATCGCAGGAATTTCTTTAATGGCCAATGTTTTTCATGTCATAACTTTGGACACAAAGCTGCTCAATTTGTTGCCTACAAGACCATCATGACTTGAGAAGCACGAAATCAAAGGAGCATGACTGGGATCATGAAGAGGACCTACAATAACTTTTTTGCTCTTGAAGATGAAATAGAATGCTCTATTTGTAACAACTTCGGTCATGAAGATTCTGAACGTAGGAGTAAGTTTTGGCAATCATCTCAGAAGGAGCAACCTTCATTGGGTCCCAAAACATGGAGAAAGAAAGAACCGCAACCAAAAAGATGTGGTATAGCCTTATATGCGGAAGGACAGGAAAGTCAGTGGTACACCGACAATGGATGTTCGAAACATATGACAGACGATAAAGAAAAACTTCAGTCATATAATGCCTTAGAAAAGGAAAGGAAGGTCACATTCGGAAATGACACACCTACACTCATAAAAGGTAAAGGTTCTGTTCTTTTGAAAAAAAAAGTTAAAGTTGAAAATGTTATGTATGTTGATGGCTTAAAACATTATCTATTGAGTGTTATCCAAATGTGTGATCAAGGAAATGAGGTAATATTTCGATCAAATGGATGTACTGTTCGTGAGCTTGATACAAGAGAAATAGTGATCAAAGGCATAAGAACTCTAAATAATTTATACATACTCAAGGGAGGACAACAACAATGTTCTCTAAGCAAGAATGATGAACACTGGCTATGGCACAGAAGATTGGGGCATCTAAGCTTCTCTGAGATAAGGAAAGCATGCAAATATCAGGCGGTTCGTGATCTCCCTAACATCAGAATTCCAGACAATACAATATGCAAATCATGTTAGTTTGGTAAGAAAACCAGAACTAATTTCCTTAATAAGGAAGGATCAGCTAGTAAGCCACTTGAACTTGTCCATACTGGTTTATGTGGTCCATCAAGGAAAAAGTCACCTCAAGGAGAAGAATACTTTATATTGTTCATTGATGACTTTTCCAGGATGTGTTGGATAGGACTTCTGAAGCATAAAGACGAAGCTTTCGAAAAGTTCAAAGCTTTCAAAGCCTTGGTTGAAAATGAATCAGATCGTAGAATCAAATGCCTCAGGTATGGTCGAGGAGGGGAATTTCCCTCAGATGAATTTTTCGACTTTTATGAAGAACATGGAATAAGAAGGGAATTCTCTACTGTAAGGACTCCTCAGCAAAATGGAGTAGTGGAAAGGATGAACAGAACGGTTCAACAAATGGCTCGTGCTATGCTTGATGAATCTGGAACTCCTGCAACCTTTTGGGGTGAAGCTACATTTGTTGTCGTTACTATTTTCAACAAAAAAAACATTCGGGTAAATAGCACTCAAACTCCTCATGAAATTTGGTATGGTAAGACTCCTACTATAAAATACTTCAAAGTTTTTGGAAGTAAATGTTACATCAAAAGGACTAATGAAAATCTTGGCAATTTTGAACCTAGAGCAGATGAAGGCATTCTCCTTGGTTACTCTTCCTGAAGTAAAGGATATAAGTGTTACAATAAAATCCTTGGAAAAATTGTTGAAAGTATTGATGTAGTGGTTGATGAAGCAGGCGACAATCCAAAGCAGATAAAAACCGAAAATTTTGAAGATGAAGAGGACTATCCTTCAACTTCAAATCAGACTAATGATGAAGAAGAAACCTATGAGGCACCAGAAGAACAGATAAGGGTAGAAGAAAAGACTCCATTGATCCAGGTG
Source organism: Pinus taeda (assembly GCA_000404065.3). Classification (NCBI taxonomy): domain Eukaryota; kingdom Viridiplantae; phylum Streptophyta; class Pinopsida; order Pinales; family Pinaceae; genus Pinus; species Pinus taeda. Next base: position 78,669 of record APFE031383531.1, read on the forward strand.
GATGTTGGTGGCCACCCGCCTATCCCATTTGGACCCCCACAACTGTCTCTTTCAGTTTTTTTCAATTTCCTAAATTGTAGCACAGTTTACTATTTTTAGCAATTTTTCGGGTCCTGAACTTCCGAAGCCGTTTTGAGGCCCTAAACGACGTTTTTTGGGAAATATGGGGGCAACATGGGTCCATGGACCATGTTTCCCTTCCCAAAGTGGTAGTTCTCAGATAGATCTTTCTAACAAGCTATTATACGCATCAAACGGAGATCGTATGCCAAAGTTACGACCCCGGGAAATTGATGTACCAATTTACCCAAATGGGGCCCACAATTTGGTGTTTCATCTTCTAGGGTTAGGTTTTGGGATGTTAAGGGTTTTCCATTATTTATCAACAATAAATAGGCCTTTGAGCCTCATTGTAACACAGTGCAGAGGCATGTAGCTACCACATCTCTTCTCAGAGATAAGCTACCATCGCCCTAACTGGCTTATTTCCATTACTGTTTGTAAGCATATTTCAGTATTTTACATTAATGAAATGGATTATTATTTCCGTTGCATATCTGTGTTTATGGTTATCTCTGTAATTTGTTGCATTGCTGTTTAAATCCAGATTAGTGGTATCAGAGTAGTATGTTTTTTCTATGTTTTTCTTTGCATGTCCCCAACGAGGTCGGGATATAAGGAGTTAGGGCTTGAACTGGTCAAACCTTTGCAAGACCAGCCTCGCAAATCCCGATGGCCTCCCATGGCGGATGAGAAGAAAGACGAGGGGGCAGGAGATCCTATCAAAATCTTGCTCGAAGAAGCCCTCAAGTGACAAAGGAATGGTATGATGGACAACTTTGCCAGATCCTTTAGCGGCTACCCAAAAGCGACGCATCAGCTTCCAACAGGTACTCTGGAAACGCCACGCCCTTTAAGGTACAAATTAATTTTGAAATCCCCATATTCAAGGGTCAGATAGATGCAAATGTCGTAGATAAATGGTTAAATCTGCTAGCGGGTTATTTTTTTGTTCATGAATTTTCGAGTCGTGAAAAGATTGTTTTCGCTCTTCTCAAAGCAGCCCCCCACATCAAGGATTGTTGGGAAACCTACTGCGAGCAGAAGAATGAAAGCACATGCTCACTATTTTCAGCTGCACCCACTTGGGATTCATTCCGAGATGTCGTCAAGGAGCAGTACTACCCTGTCAAAAGCTATGAGGACAAATACATCAAATGGACCACACTGCGACAGGGAAGGGACCAAGATGTGCCAGAGTTCACAAACATTTTTCATACCCTCGCACATAGTTGGGTATCAGGACCTGAGCTGCATTTGGTACTCAAATACCGCGTTGCCTACACAGATACATCCAGGAAGAGATGGAGTTCCTGAACATCTCCTCGCTCGACACGGCGTACCAATACACTGTCAAAATCGAGCAAAAGTTCAAATAGAAGAAGCGAGACTTTGGATTTGCAAATCCGAAGCCCAAAGGACAAAGCTAAGGCGGGGTGACCCAAGACAACTCGTCGAATCCGCAAGAAAAGAACAACACCATGAAGCCGAAGAAGGACACAGGAAAGTGTTGTGAGTTCCACAAGAGTTCCACTCATAACACAAGCGAGTGTCGGACCAAGCAATCGTTGGTGGCTGAGTTGAAGGCTTCCAAATCAGATGCATGTTCTAACCCTGAGCTAGAACCCGACAAGGGGAATGGCAAAGGGAAGCACATCATTGATGTGGATCCCAGTGCCACTGTTGCCACCGCCAAGATCCGGAAGAATGAGCTTGAAGACCTAGAGGAGGGGGAACATCTTTTCCACTCACAGATGTGGGTGAAGGGTTCGTCACTGCAATTCATTGTCGACAGTAGCAACCAAAAGAACCTCATTTTGGCAGAGGTCATGAAGCGGTTGGGCCTACCAACTACACCACACCCACAACCGTACAGTATTGGGTGGCTTCATGAAGGACGAGATCTCAAAGTTCGCCAGCAGTGTCGCCTTCCCTACAGCATCAAGCCCTTCACTAACGAGGTATTGTGTGATGTTACACCTCTGGATGTTTGCGATTTACTATTAGGCAAGCCATACTTATGGAGGCGACATGTTGTATATGAGTCAAGGCCTCATGCTGTCATTATTTCTTTGGATAACTCATTATACAAGATACCGGAGGTAACCCCACCCACCACCACCTCTTTGATCACTGCCAAGAAAGGTAGCAAGCTCATCTCCCAGACTAGGAAATTCATTTTCTGTCTGGTTCGCTCCCAAAGTAAGGGGAAGGTCGTTGCTATATCCATGACCCCCGCAAAGGGTTCCTCCACGCAGCAGTAGCAACAAAGAGATACGGTCATGACAGAACACAGGAACAAATTCTCCTCACCCACAGGGGTACCACACAAGTTTCAGGTGGGCGACAAAGTTTGGTTACATCTGCAAAGGGAACATCTTACCAAAAACCATCAGAAACTCAGACCACTCCGACATGGTCCTTACACCAGTACCAAGGCTATGGGCAACAATGCTTTGAAGCATAGCATTCC
>APFE031383531.1:85638-180957 GCA_000404065.3 Pinus taeda
AATGCCAAATTGTGGGCCCCGTTTGGGTAAATTGGTACATCAATTTCCCGGGGTCGTAACTTTGGCATACGATCTCCGTTTGACGCGTACAATAGCTCGTTAAAAAGATCTATCTGAGAAATACCACTTTGGGAAGGGCAACATCGGTCCATGGACCCATGTTGCCCCCAGATTTCCCAAAAAAACATCGTTTAGGGCCTCAAAAAGCTCTCGAAGTTCAAGACCCGAAAAAACTGCTAAAAATAGTAAATTGTACTACAATTTAGGAAACTTAAGAAAAACAAAAAAAACAAAAAACAAAAAACAAAAAACAAAAAAACAAACAAAAAAAACAGTTGTGGGGGTCCAAATGGGATAGGTGGGTGGCCACCAACATCCACCTGGATCATCCATCTAGATACGTACAGAAGAATCATCCAGGGACTCAAATTTTGGGGCAGAAAGAGGCAGGTGTTCAAACAAGAAGAACTATAATAGAAGCTTCAAGCTATCTAGCATTGCTCTCCTCTCTTGAACTATGAAATGTAAGTGAAGCATGCAAAGATGAATGTTGGGTCAAGGCCATGAATGAAGAACTTGAGCAAATTGAAAAGAATAACACTTGGGAGTTGGTTCCCAGACCTAATGATAAGAATGTCATAGGGACCAAATGAATATTCAAAAGCAAGCTGAATGAAAATGGGCATGTTATTAGAAGCAAGGCCAGACTTGTTTGTAAAGGGTATGCTCAACAAGAACGTATAGACTTTGAAGAAAATTTTGCACCAGTTGCTAGACTTGAAGCCATAAGAATGTTCCTTGCTCTTTCTAGCTTTCAGAAGTTCAAAGTATATCAAATGGATGTGAAATCTACCTTTTTAAATGGAGACTTAGAAGAAGAAGTGTATATTGAGCAACTAGATGGGTTCATCCTTGGAAATGATCCAAAACTTGTATGCAAACTTAAGAAGGCACTTTATGGTCTTAAACAGGGTCCAAGGGCTTGGTATTATCGTCTGGACAAATACCTCCATCAATAAGGTTTTTCAAAAGGATCAACAAATAGCAATCTATATATAAAAATTGATAATGATAAATTACTAATACTGGTTGTGTATGTTGACGATATCATCTTTGGTAGCAATGAAGAAGCCATGAGTCAAAACTTTACTTTGGTGATGCGGAAAGAATTTGAAATGTCCCTGCTTGGTGAGTTGACATATTTTTTTGGTTTACAAGTCCAACAAAACAAAGACGGTATCTTTCTATCACAAACCAAGTACCTCAAGCACATCTTGAAGAAATATGGCATGGAAGATTCAAAACCAGTATGTACCCCTATGGTAACAGGATGCAGCCTCAGGGCAAATGATGATTCAGCAGCAGTACATCAACCAACCTATAGATCCATGATTGGTAGTCTGGTCTATCTGACAGGTACCCGACCAAACATCATGCATGCAGTGGGAATAGTTGGAAGATTCCGGGAAAATCCAAAAGAAGCACACCTTCAGGCGGTTAAAAGGATTTTCAAATATCTTCAAGGAACACAAAACTATGGCATATGGTATCCTAGAATTACAGATCTCACACTTCATGCATACACAGATGCAGATTGGGCAGGAAACGTGGATGACAGAAAAAGCACTAGTGGTGGCGCATTATTTATGGGTTCCAGATTATTATCTTGGTTCAACAAGAAACAAAGTTCAATTGCATTATCTACAGCTGAAGCAGAATATGTGGTTGCGGCATCTTGTTGCACACAACTCCTTTGGATGATGCAAACTATGCAAGAATTTCAAATAATTTGTACTCCACCTATCTCCATTTTATGTGATAATACAAGTGCAATTAGTATTTCAAATAATCCAATCATGCATTCAAAGACCAAGCACATACCTATCAAATATCATTTTCTCCGGGAACAAGTGCTTGAACAAAAGGTCAAATTGGAATATGTTCCCTCCAAGGAACAAGTTGCTGATATATTCACCAAACCACTTCCCAGGGAGACATTTGAATACCTCAGACAGAAGTTGGGAGTATTTGATGCATCATCTTACTGTTGAAACTCATTTGTTTCAGAGAAAAGTGGTTGTACGCGAGTTTCATGAGGAGCATCCACGTACATACACCGGTTTCTGTGGATACAATTGCGTATATGTTGATTTGAAGAAAAATAGTGGGCCAGACTTAAGATGAAAAGACTATGACATGGGTCTGACAAAGATCATCTGGCACAGGTTCAGGGGGAGAATATACTTCTAATAATGCATTGTTGACATTATTGTAAGAGATATTGGTTCAATTTCACAGTGGTTTTTGGTTTCAGGTGTAACAGGTGCAGAGGGAGAACATGATTGCTGGTCTGAATGATGATTGACAGATGCTGCTGATGGTAGTTGTTGATGACTATCATAGTCTTGTCTTATATATTTAGTCTCTACGTCATGTTTTTCTTTTATATCAAGTTCATGTAACAGCTTATTTTGGTTTCCCCACTATGCCTGGGATGGAAGATGTAATGTTCTTGTTTATCATGTGTAAACTTTTGGTGTATCCCCACTTGGTTGGGTGGATTGGTCAATATTGGTATATCCCCGCTTGGTTGGGAGATGGATGTATGTATGAGTCTTTGATGATAGGAAGGTCATTTATAGATTCATGTTCTTTCTTGTAGAACATCTTTTTGCAGACCTTGCCTACAGTCAGGGGGAGCATGGACAGCACAGCAGAGCAGAAGATTTCAACATGTACTCAGGGGGAGCATCACCCTTTTCCCTTGATGAAAAAGGGGCAGAGTGACTTGGAGTGACTTGGGGTTGCCATCAAGTCCGAAGGGGGATATTGCTGGCATTATGACACAGGTGTTGTCCTTGATGGAAACTCATTCAGATGACAGATCACAGTTCAGGCTCTCAAAATAAAAGAAAAAGAGATATACGCAGTTTCCACTTAACCAAGTTGCATATACACGCGGGATCATCGATCAAAAGTCGCGTATGCGTATGCACGCACTTTCATGCATGGAAAAGCGTGTAAATGTGGGAAAACTTATGTTTAGTCCATGGTATTTGGTCCTTGGTATTTGGACCTATGGTTTTGGACCATGGTATCTCGTTCGAAGTGTTGAACCTAGGTATTTGGACCCAGGTATTGGTTCTAAGTGGTTTTTGGACCATGGTATTGAGTAAGATATAAGACTATAAAAGGGGAAGGAGATCATTAAGCAAAGGCATTCACTCAAGGATTGAATATCTTATGAAGAGCAAGATCTAGAATACTGGTCATTGGGTTATGATGCATAACTGGATCTAAACCAAGGAGGAACCTGAGCGCTACAAGAATGATAAGTTCTATTGATGGGTCAAGATCTTAAGGCTTGAATTGTAGTATCATTGTGTAATTTTAATCTGTTATATTTGGCGCATGACTTGATCTATAAATCTGATGATCTGGGTATAACTGATGTCTGAATAATTGAAAATGGTAAATTATCTTTTATAGATCTGTACGTAGGTTCGACACAGCAAAAGCGCATATACACGCTGGTTCGGTAATTCAAAACAGCATATGCACTGGTTTTCCTTAATATAGAAGCGTATGCACACGGGTTCTTCATCTTGAAGTAGCGTACGTCTGATAAAATATGTTTCAGCTACTTCTATTTATTGCTATAGTATTATGGGTTCAGGATTGGTGTCTGGTTACTGTTACTGTTACTGTATTCTGGTTACAGCATTCAGAGAAGTGATTGATTGGTTCAGTGCAAAGGGGATTGGTTGATGCAGATATATTTGATGTTTGATTGATGTTACTTATGGATCTAGTCTGAAAATTTATGAAACGTGGTCCCTAGAAGAAAAGAGAAGGTTGTAGCCTTCAGTAGGTCAGCACCTACATACTAGTACATCAGCTAGTACAAGAGCTAAGGGGGTTGTAGCTCCCTTCCAGGAGAAGCTGGAGAACGAGAGAAGGTTGTAGCCTTCTGCAAGTAAAAGCCTGTGTACTGGTATAAGACTGCACCAGTACAAAAATATTGTAAAAAGAAGTTTCTTATTAACAAGAAGATAGAGAAGCATTACAGCAGGTGGTTTTCACCCACATTGGGTTTCCACCTTATATCTTGTGTTCATACGTGTGATGATCTATTATGTTTACTGCACTTGTTTACTGTTCTTATGGTTAATAAAGTTATGATGCACTGATTCAAGATCAAATGGATTAATTAAATCTTAAGTTTACTAAATATACACTAGTTGTTGTAGACACAGTTGCATGTATACGCTGGTTTCCATATCTGAAGTAGCGTATATCTAAGTTTGAAAATGAAAAATTATATTTGAAGTGATAATACCGATTCACCCCCCCCCCCCCCTCAGTGTTATTTCCAACACCACATTCTTGGAGCTAATAAATAAATGAAGAAGATTGTGGAACTTGGCAAACGATTCATCGAACCTTGCATGATATCAACATGTGTCTAGGATACAATGTTGGCCAATTTTATCAACATATTGAATCATATGGTTACTCTTCTCTTGCCACTGCAAGGGAAATGATTAGAAATCCCCTAACTAAACATCAATAATGTACAAATAGTGCTATGACCCAAAGTGTTTTTAATTAGCTCTCATTTGGAATTTCAACTATCATCCACTATATATATATATATATTATATATATAATATATATATATATATATATAACCTTCAGTGTTAATCATTCACAAGTAGAGGGTGCAGCCATAATTTTTGCAAATGTTGCAACTATTCCTACAAACAACCCAAGCACAAATGATGTGTGATTGTCAAGATGGTTGATGGTTGCATGAACTTACAAGTTGCAACATCGAAGTCCATTACATTTCATTTTCTCATATTGTAAATAATATTTTGTAATATTCAAGAAAATAGAAAATGTTAAAATCATCCAAAAGTCATTTAGAATAAGAATTGTAAATTGAGAAGAAATCAAAGGTCATGAGGGAATCAAAAGGTCATGGGGGGAGATGAAGGGTCATCTATCCACTTGTATAAATGTATCCTCATGCCTCCAGAGCGGGGGCGGGCGTGGGGTTAGGGTGAGGGTGGGGTGGGGGGCAGGGGGGTGGGGACTTTGGGCACTTGAGTTTGATAACATAGCTATTGGTACTTAGGGAGATTGGAGTGCTCTTGCTCTTGGCAATTGTTGGTTGAGTTGTGGTGAGGCTCGAAATCTATCATGGAGATGATATGAGCAGTCCTCATTCCAGTATTGGATTTTGATGGATTTTTGGTGCATGTACTTGAATTTGTAGCATTATTAATGAGAAGCTTCTCACTTTTGGCACAGATTTATGTGCATTCCTCTATTGGTTGTAACAGCTAATTGATACTCCAATCATATGTGTATGTGTGCCTTCATATTGGTTACATGTTTATGAACTAATTCATGATTATTTCTTATATTTTTGCTTTGAATCTTTGCTCTCTCATTCCATGCCAATGTTAGTAACCTATTGTGAACTAACTCACAATTAACCTTTAGTATTTTCCTTTTTGTGTGTCTTATATAGTTTTAGCTCACTAATTCTTTCTTGAGACATTCATTACTTTGGTGTTATATGCTTGTACGTTGTGCCACAAGTTATGAATTGTGGTGTGATTTCATCCTCCCTCTCTAGGTATTCTATACTTGTCCTCACTCTAACATCTCATTTGAACACCAAAAGGAAACCTCCATGGTGGCAATTGGGCCCACATATTGGACGGGTTTGCTAATCCCAATTCGTGTGACGTCTTATTGGGACTTCACTCTGTAGAGATACCCTTACTATTGGCGGTATGTTTTGCTCTGTCAACATATCCATTCATTTACAACAAAACTTATTGCATATATGGAATATGTAGAAGTAGTAAGTGCTTTTCTTTTCGAAAAGGAATTTTTTTAACGAGGATCCAATTGAATGTTCTTATTTATTGCATCTTCTTATGCTTCCACTTATTTTAAGTAATTCCAAATCCAAATGGCCATCTTTCCTATAAAATGTGCATACTTCAAAGCCTTCCTTCCTTTGCACTTGGTTCTTTACTTAATATCTAAAGGATTATGGCTACATTTAGTGCATGTGTTATATTTTGACTTCCTCAAAAACCTCTTTAATTGCTTGGAACCTTATTTTTGTTGCACCACTAAATCTTCTTTTTTTTGGTAATTACAAAATCAGTGGTATTAAATGTGTAAGAATTTATCTTGCTCTTGTATTAATAGTTCACAAAACATTGAAAATTAGGAAGTACATAATATACCCAAAGCTTCTCTAGTGAAAAATAACCTATATACAATCATGTATCTAGGTTCCCGAATACTAATGTCACAATCACTGAGCAAAAGCCTATAATTCTTGAACTATGTGCACTTACAAACATACATGAATAGGTACATAATACCAATTTTATCATAATGTATAGTATTCTAGCCATGGCCCATTATTATTGATCCTAAGAACAACAATAATTATACCCTAAAAACAAAGTACTCAATGCATTCTATACTACTAAGATAACAATAACAAATTGGTAAATTAAGTCTATAACGTCAAGAATAGTATTTAATATAACAAGCAACAATATCTATCGTATTACAAATTAAAACAAAGAAAACCTTCAAAATAAGTTTTGCAACTAAAAACATTTCCTACATACTAAGAAAATCACAATCATATGTATGGAGCAATGCCATGGGCTTGCAAACTAGAATAAAACAATCACTTTTTTAATCATATGTATGGAGCAATGCCATGGGCTTGCAAACGAGAATAAAATAATCACTTTTTTAAGCAATGTTTCAATTCATACAAGGTTCTATTAATAAGAGATATTCCATACACACCAAAAACTTCCAATCTATCACTTCTTATTTCCAAAACGTGACAAATACGTGCTAGAAGATACCCTATAGTGAAGCACCCCAATATTGTAAGGCTTCAACTAAATACCAAGATCAAATTTATCACATATTTCATTTTCGCCTTAAATTGTGTAGGCTATTAGCAAATTTCATTATTTTATTCTCAGGGGACTGAAACTCACAAAGTGTAATTTGGACTTGTAAGTTTTAGTCACTTTGGGCATTTTATGACCACTACTAGATGTTAATGTTGAATTTAAATTGAATACAATACAAATGCAAATGCAGAAAAAATAGGAGGTGAGAACACAATCCGAATTTTTTTGTCATTCTACCTTGCATATTACATAAATTAAGATAGATGTTGCAAGACAAATGTTTTAGTCCTATGATGGTTTGTTGAGGCTTTGGGTGTCCTCTACACATAAACAAAGAAATTGCACAACAATCTACTACCGTTAGAAACATTGTCCTTCGTAATGATCTTAATTTTTACTTAAGTACGGTTTCTTTAGATGACATGCTCTCAAAGATATCAAAGCTTGATTGGGTCCACATTCTTGGAGCTAATAAATAAATGAAGAATATTGTGGAACTTGGCAAACGATTCATGAACCTTGCATGATATCAACATGTGTCTAGGATCCAATGTTGGCCAATTTTATCAACAGATTGAATCATATGGTTACTCTTCTCTTGCCACTGCAAGGGAAATGATTAGAACTCCCCTAACTAAACATCAATAATGTACAAACAGTGCTACGATCCAAAGTATTTTTAACTAGCTCTCATTTGGAATTTCAACTATCATCCACTATATATATATATATATATATATATATATAACCTCCGATGTTAATCATTCACAAGTAGAGGATGTTGCCATAATTTTTGCAAATGTTGCAACTATTCCTACAAATAGCCCAAGCACAAATGATGTGTGATTGTCAAGATGGTTAATGGTTGCATGAACTAACAAGTTGCAACATCGAAGTCCATTACATTTCATTTTCTCATATTGTAAATAATATTTTGTAATATTCAAGAAAATACAAAATGTTAAAATCATCCAAAAGCCATTTAGAATAAGAATTGTAAAATTGAGAAGAAATCAAAGGTCATGAGGGAATCAATAGGTCATGGGGGGAGATGAAGGGTCATCCATCCACTTGTATAAATGTATCCTCATGCCTCTAGAGCAGGGGGGCGTGGGGGGGTGGGAGAGGGACTTTGGGCACTTAAGTTTGATAACATAGCTATTGGTACTTAGGGAGATTGGAGTGCTCTTGCTCTTGGCAATTGTTGGTTGAGTTGTGGTGAGGCTAGAAATCTATCATGGAGATGATATGAGCTGTCCTCATTCCACTATTGGATTTTGATGGATTTGTGATGCATGTACTTGAATTTGTAGCATTATTAATGAGAAGCTTCTCACTTTTGGCACAGATTTATGTGCATTCCTCTATTGGTTGTAACAGTTAATTGATACTCCAATCATATGTGTATGTGTGCCTTCATATTGGTTACATGTTTATGAACTAATTCATGATTATTTCTTGTATTTTTGCTTTGGATCTTTGCTCTCCCATTCCATGCCAATGCTAGTAACCTATTGTGAACTAAATCACAATTAACCTTTAGTATTTTCCTATTTGTGTGTCTTATATAGTTTTAGCTCACTAATTCTTTCTTGAGAAATACATTATTTTGGTGTTATATGCTTGTAAGTTGTGCCACAAGTTATGAATCGTGGGTTGATTTCATCCTCCCTCTCTAGGTATTCTATACTTGTTCTCACTCTAACATCTCATTTGAACACCAAAAGGAAACCTCCATGGTGGCAATTGGGCCCACATACTGGATGGGATTGCTAATCCCAATCAATGTATTGGGACTTCACTCTGTAGAGATCCCCTTACTATTGGCAGTACATTTTGCTCTGTCAACATATCCATTCATTTACAACAAAACTTATTGCACATATGGAATATGTAGAAGTAGTAAGTGCTTTTCTTTTCGGAAAGGAATTTTTTTAATGAGGATCCAATTGAATGTTCTTATTTATTGCATCTTCTCATGCTTCCACCTATTTTAAGTAATGCCAAATCCAAATGGCCATCTTTACTATAAAATGTGCATACTTCAAAGCCTTCTTTCCTTTATTTAATATCTAAAGGAGTATGGCTACATTTAGTGCATGTGTTATATTTTGACTTCCTCGAATACCTCTTTAATTGCTTGGAACCTTATTTTTGTTGCACCACTAAATCTTCCTTTTTTTGGTAATTACAAAATCAATGGTATTAAACGTGTAAGAATTTATCTTGCTCTTGTATTAATAGTTCACAAATCATTGAAAATTAAGAAGTACATAATATACCCAAAGGTTCTCTAGCGAAAAATAACTTATATACAAACATGTACCTAGGTTCTTGAATACTAGAAAGAATGATTAGAATCATCTGGTCATCAAGCTTACTAATTTCATGATCACTGAGCAAAAGCCTATAATTCTTGAACTATGTGCGCTTACAAACATACATGAATAAGTACATAATACCAATTGTCAGGCCAGGTAGTAACTCCTCAAAGCAAAATTGATTCATATATTTTATTCCTTCAGGTTGGTCTTCATTATATACATGAGGGAGAGACTGTTTACTTCATCTCCCGATGACTATTCACATTACTTATTTATTTATTTACATTATGTTCACCCAATCCTGATGATTGCGTTTCAACATTCTCCCACCTAATCTGAAGGGATGTTGGTGAGTCCAAGCATATTCCGAATCATTCAAGTTTTTCTCTTCCAAGCACTTTGGTGAAGATGTCTGCAATTTGCTCATTAGTGGAACAATGACAGAGATGGATTGTTTGGCCTCAACATGATGTTGAATTAGATGATATTTAGTATTGATGGGCTTCATTCAATCATGGAACTTTGGGTTCTTGACCAACTTTATTGCAGAAGTATTGTCAATCATGAGTGGAGTTGATTGTACTTGTTTTCCCTGCAAAACTTCAAGAATTTTCCTGAGCCACACAATTTCTTTTGTTGCTTCAGTTGCTGCCACGTATTCTACTTTTGTTGTGGAATCTGCTAGAACTAATTGTTTGCATGATCTCCGGGAGACAACTCCTGATCCAAGACTCATAGCATATCCTAAAGTAGATACCCCAATTTCTTTGTCTCCATCGAAGTCTGAATCAGAGTATCCAATCAAGCCGAAGTCATCCACTTGTGTATACTTGATTCCAAAGTCTTGAGTTCCCTTCAAGTACCTTAGAACTCTTTTTGCAGCAGACCAATGTCCCTCACAAGGCTTTTGCATAAACCTGGAGAGGATTCCAACAACAAGCGTAATGTTTGGTCTGGTAGTAACTAGGTAGTTGAGACTTCCTACAAGTTGTCTATACTTTGTTGCATCCTCAAATTCTTTTCATTCAATAGATGTGAGCTTTAAGTTTTGTTCCATTGGAGTAGTAAGAGGGTTGCATTCTGTCATGCCAAACATGTTCAACAGATCTCCAATGTATTTCTTTTGAGAAATAAACATGGACTTTGGATTTTGGGTTACTTCAATACTAAGATAGTAATGAACTTAGCCCAAATTAGTCATTTCAAAACTTTTCCCCAATTCCTTCTTTATGGATGCAATGTAGCTTTCATTGTTCCCTGTCATTAAAAGATCGTCTACATATACCACAAGATATACAACTCTTTTGCCAACTTTCTTGACAAATAAAGTTACATCATCAAGATCATAATGTTTGAAATTGAGTTTCAGAAGATGCTCAATTAGTTTTTCATACCAGGCTCGCGGTGGTTTTTTGAGGCCAAACAAGGACTTCACCAGTTTTCATACTTTATGTTCATGTCCTTTCACAGTGAATCCTTCAGGCTGGGACATAAAAACATTCTCTTAGATCTCCATTCAAGAAAGCAGTTTTTACATCCATTTGATGGACCTTCCAACCGTTTTGAGCTACTAGGGAAAAGAGTGTCCAGATGGTAACCCATTTTGCTGTGGCCGCAAAAATCTCCTCATAATCGACCCCTTCCTTCTGTGCAAAACCTTTTTCCACAAGCCTAGCTTTGTGCTTGTCAACTGAGCCATCAGCTTTATACTTGTTCTTGTAAACCCACTTGCAGCCAATTGGTTTGGTTCCTAATAGAGGATCAACCAGCTTCCAAGTGTCGTTCTTTATGAGGGCATCATACTCCTTTTGCATCGCTTCTTTCCATTTATCATGAGAAGCAGCTTCTTTGAAGGAAGTTGGTTCAAAATTTGTAGACAAGTTCAATTCACAATCATAAGAAACATCCATATCAACAGGTGAATTAGAGTCATCTACATCACCTCCATCTTGTTGGTTTGAATTTCTAGTTCCTGTCTTTCCAACCTCATCGGGATGAACACTTTTAAGTGTCTTTGTCAGCCACTTTGCGGGACCTTTCTCAGATGGTCCAGGTTGCTCCGTTGATTGAGATGGGACTGAAACAAGATTGAGTCTCCCAATTCTATCCATCACATCACTTAAAGCATCATCTGTTGTTGGAGTTTCATGGGGGGGAGAGTGTTCTTCAGAATAAGATTCCACATGTTGATCTAGTATAGGAATCCCCCCTTCAAGATGTGGAATCTGATTATCAAATTCTTGAAAAATTACATCTCTAGATACAACAAACTTTTTATTTACTTCATCATAGGGACGGTATGCTTTGGAGGTGTTTGAATACCCCAGGGAGATACACTTACGACTTCTTGCACCAAGTTTGTTTGTATGTACCTTTGGTATCAAGGCATAACAAGTGGAACCAAAGACCCTAAGATGCTTTATTGAAGGAACATGTCCATACCACATTTCATATGGGGTTTTGTTTATAATAGCATTAGATGGACATCTATTCTTTATATATGCAGCGCATAGAACAGCATCAGCCCAAAACATTATCTTTACATTTTTTAATAAGAGCATGGATTGTACCATATTTAAGATTGTCCTATTCATTCTTTCAGTGACACCATTTTGTTGGGGATTATAAGGTACAGTTGTTTGATGTTTGATCCCATGTTGGCGAAGATAGTTTTCAAATTCATTTGATGCATATTCTTTTCCATTATCAGTGTGAATAGACCCAATATGAGATTTTGCATCATTTTCAATCCATTTATGAAAATTCTTGAATGTTTGAAAAGCATTAGATTTGTTCTTCAATAAATAAACCCAACACATTCTAGTGTAGTCATCAATAAATGTCATCATATATTTATTTCCATTTGCAGAAGGAACATGTATTGGACCACATAAATCTGAATGAATGAATTCAAGTTTTCTATGTGCTCTTGAATGTGAATCATGAAAACATTGTTTGCTATCCTTTCCTAGAATGCAAGCATCACATTGCTTAAGTTTCCTAGGAATTGTAGGTAAACCAGCAACACCATTTTTATTCAACAAGCGGAGGTTGTTATAGTTCAAATGTCCAAATCTAGCATGCCATAATAAACTTGATGGAAGTGTATCTTTTTCATAATGAGAATTGTATGAGAAATGTTGTGCACGAGCAGAGGTTCCTTGCAGCTTGAGAAGTCTTTCTTCTTCTATTCCCCTCATGACAAGTGAGTGGTCAGATGCTTTTATTACCTCAAGCTTGCCATCAAACATATGAAGGGAGTGACCTTACTGGAAGATGTGGACCAAGGACAGCAAGTTTCTCTTGAGCTGTGAGATATATAGAACATGATGCAAAGGAAAGTCTGGAAGACCAGACAGTTTAAGTCTAATTGTGCCAAGCCCTAATGGCTTAATTTTTGATTGGTCTGCAAAGTATATTGCTCCATCAACATTGTCAGTAAATTCTTCAAAAAAATATTTACTATGAGTCATGTGGCATGTTGCTCCTGAATCAAGCAACCAATCATTTTTCCAAGAAGCAAGTGAAGCATTAAAGAAAACTTCATTTACTTCAATATTACATTGTGCCACAACATAGTGAGAAAATTTAGGTGCTTTACCTTTCTCTGTATCATCAGTTTTACCTTTCTGTTGGTTTCTTTGTTGCTCAATTTTGTCCCATGGTAATTTTGCATGTAGAGGCATCATGTGATCCATTTCTTTTGCAACGTATGCAGTGCAAATCTGCCTTTTCTCCCTGAGAGTGTCAGAAGATTCAGGGGTTGTCTTCTTTCCAAAAGCTCTCTCTTTCAGCAAACTTTTTCACAAGAGAGTCAAAGGTGATATCTTTGAGATTTCCATTTGCTTGCAATGACTCAAGATAATTGGAGTAAGTAGGATAAAGTGCCTTGAGAAAAGTGAAAAGAGGAATATCCAGTTCAACCTTAGTGGATTTGATACCATGCATTATAGAGTTTACTTCAGATGCAAGAGCAAGAGGATCATTATTTTGCAGTTCAAGAGTGAAAAGTTTAATCATATGTTGAACAACTTCAAGTGCAGAATGGGAGTCATAGAGTTCTTTCAGCTTTTGTAAGGCTTTAAAAGCAGTTGAAAATGGCGAAATATGGCGACTCACCTCTTCATTTACAGATGTTGCAATTAATGTATAAGCTTTGTTGTTATTGTTTTCCCAAATGACAAGCTCTTTGTCTGATGTACGTTGTTCTGGTTCTTTGTCTCCGTCTCCAACGCACTCCTTTCCACAACTCATTGAAAATGAGCGTGTGCTTTATCATCCGGGACCACTCAGGATAGTTCTCTTTGCCAGTGAGAATTATTCGCACGATGGATATGATTGAATGCATACTATTACAAAAAAACTTCTGCTACAAAACTTTTACTCTTACTGGGAAAAAAATTAATTCTGATATAACGGGACAGCAAATTCAAATGTCAATTGGCATTCATCTAGACAGCGCTAAAGTATAGAATATATATGGGTGAGACAGCGGAAATATATGGTGAGTGACTGCGTATATATATATGGCAGCCTAAATATACCATAAATATCTAAAAATTGTACAATGTTGGACACAAAACTTTACAATGTATACAATAGTGTTCCAACAGCGTTTCAATGGCATGATACCAACAAGAATCAATACTGAATCATCTTCCTTTACGCCATCAAATTTTTCACATTCTTTGAATGCCAAAATCAAATCCACTTCTTCTTTCGTATCCAGAATGGTCCCAAAATTATTTACTAGACACAGTCGGACAAGAGTAAATATTTTCTTTTGATATTATGCCATAGCGAATGAGAAAATATTTTCAGGAAATCTCAAAAGCAGTCACATAATGAAATCATTGGACAAATAGAAAATCCTGTTCAAGCCAAAAATACACTTGCCTCAACTTGAAGACGTGTTCAAAATCAGAATATACAAAGGGAGGTTTCTACAGGTCAAACATTATCTTGCTATAGTAGTCCTTCACGCAGGAGCAAATTGCTACAAATTGGTGTTGGCATATAAATATTATACATTATAGGACAGCGTACCCAAAACAATTCAACGCATGCCATGTATATTCAACACTGCACTTCATAAACCAGTTAACAGTGTCTTGTATACCACGCTTGTATACCAACGTATGGCCCAAAAAAATATTCAACGTATAGCCAAAAAACCAACTTTGCCACCTTTATGCCAAGAACAGCGTTACCAAGACTGCGTTGATATAATGCTATGAACAGCTTTATTAACATAAGACTGCGTTAATATAATGCTATGAATAGTGTTATTAACATAAGATTGCGTTAATATAATGCTATAAGACTGCGTTAGGGTATCAGTTCTCTCCAACGTTAATAACACTGCGTTAAGGTATCAATTCTCTCTATCGTGGTCTGGAGGCGAGGCTCTACCAGAAACCCAAGGCTTATTTCGAATCCTCATATAAAGGCTCCATGTATCAAGCAGGTAGCTTGCCACCAAGGCTGCTCGCAAGTCTGCAACGACGCAGTAAACTTTCGCAGTAGCATGGCCTTAAGGATGAACACTTTCGCAACAGCGATTCAAAAGGTTTTCAGGTCTGAGGCTGTCAGGTCAGAGGATTCAGAATTGATTATGGCAGACAGAGCGCACATGGGCAGTGGACAGAGAGCAGTAGGCAGAAGGGAGTTACAACTATTTTGGGAGCTGGCTCTAATACCATGTCAGGCCAGGCAGTAACTCCTCAAAGCAAAATTGATTTGTATATTTTATTCCTTCAGGTTGGTCTTCATTATATAAATGAGGGAGAGACTGTTCACTTCATCTCCCGAAGACTGTTCACAGTACTTATTTATTTATTTACATTATGTTCACCCAATCCTGATCAGGTTGGTCTTCATTATATACATGAGGGAGACACTATTCACTTCATCTCCCAATGACTGTTCACATTACTTATTTATTTATTTACATTATGTTCACCCAATGCTGATGATTAGGTGTTAACACCAATTTTATCATAATGTATAGTATTCTAACCATGGCCCATTATTATTGATCCTAAGAACAACAACAGTTATACCCTAAAAACAAAGTACTCAATACATTCTATACTACTAAAATAACAATAACAAACAGGTAAATTAAGTCTATGACATCAAGAATAGTATTTAATATAACAAGCAACAATATCTATCGCATTACAAATTAAAACTAAGAAAACCTTCAAAATAAGTTTTGCAACTAAAAACATTTCCTAGATACTACGAAAATCGTAATCATATGTATAGGGCAACGACATGGGCTTGCAAACTAAAATAAAATGATTATGGAGCAACACCATGGGCTTGCAAACGAGAATAAAATAATCACTTTTTTAAGCAATGTTTCAATTCATACAAGGTTCCATTAATAAGAGATATTCCATACACACCAAAAACTTCCAATCTATCACTTCTTACTTCCAAAACGTGACAAATACGTGCTAGAAGATACCCTATAGTGAAGCACCCCAATATTGTAAGGCTTCAACTAAATACCAAGATCAAATTTATCACATATTTCATTTTCGCCTTAAATTGTGTAGGCTATTAGCAAATTTCATTATTTTATTCTCAGGGCACTGAAACTCACAAAGTGTAATTTGGACTTGTAAGTTTTAGTCACTTTGGGCATTTTATGACCACTACTAGATATTAATGTTGAATTTAAATTGAGTACAATACAAATGCAAATGCTACTAGATATTAATGTTGAATTTAAATTGAATACAATACAAATGCAAATGCAGAAAAAATAGGAGGTGAGAACACAATCTGAATTTTTTTGTCATTCTACCTTGCATATTACATAAATTAAGAAAGAAGTGAAAAGGTATAGGGCATATTAAATGACTTATTTATCAATGCAAATTCATCAAAATTTAGACCTATCAAGTACCGAATCGGATCAAAGAAAAATTGAGATGCATATCTCTTATATATTAAAATATCATAAGTTAAAATGGATCTATACTAAAACTAATGAGATTGTGTGTGCATATTAATTGCTGCTTAGTATCAAGCAGCTCAGCTCATTATCGGTACTATGGTTGAGAAACAACAAATAAAGGTGCATAACATATTCACTTGGCCATCAATTCCTCTTAAGAAAAAATCCCTCAACTTCCACATCTTCCAATCAATTACATGATTTTATTTATGAAATATTTATGTATGTGTGTATTAGAGGGAGATAGGGAGAGAATGTATATTATTTAGCTAGCATTAAAAAATTTATTGCTTTTTTTCATTTTAGTTTTGTACAAAATATCAATGGGGAGAAAGGATATTTCTCTATCACTTAATCAACGCATATTAACTATGATTTAAGTTTATTTTTATAGATATAAGTAAAAAGGGGCCTTCATCAAGGCTTTTGCCATGATGAGCCACATCACAATTTCATGCAATGAAGTTTTAATGCACATCCAACCTCTTCTTCATCAACTGTGTCGGTGAAGGTTCACCCATGTGAGATTATATACATTGAAACATAGTGAATTTGTACATGCACGGGATTATTAACAGTGATTGTGTATTTGAACCTCTCATGCAAAGTTGTGAGACGAAGTAAAGGGATGATGTTAGTGGTCTTAAAGGAAATTTATGATCCCCTGCACGGACTTGACAGCATCAAAAAAAGTTATATTTCTCTCTAGTGTGAGGCTACAAGGAGGCATGTCGAAATAATGACCAAGCTTGGGAGAAAGACATTTGAGGAGACTTGGGGAGATAAATCTCCACTACATTTGATTTTAATGCAACAAAAGGGAAATTTAGAACCTCTCTATCTGGTAATGTCGATCAATAAGTGGTTTTTGCAGATATACAAGTGAAATTATAAGTTGGCAATGCAGGGTGGTAATAACTACTTCTGCAAAAATGGGGGATACGGTGAGAAATAGCTACAGGGGATTTCTTATTACACATCAGGAGCAACCGTGGTATATGTGGAATCTAATTCCAATTGAGGCAAAGCTATCTAGTTTGTGTGCATCCTTCGTTTATCTTAATTTCTAGATCATTTGGAATCAGGAGTACGAGAGGACAATGTTGAGACAGGCATATAGGGTAGACCTTTAGAGGGCTTGGAAGGGCTTTTCACATAGAAATAAACTCAAATGATAAAATTAGAAACTTCTTAATTATGGAACATTAATGTTGCAATTAAGAGATGATATCATATCCGGTGGATTCCAAGCTTTCGAATGACAAATCTAATTCCACCTAGAGTGTAATCAGAATCCAGCTAGAGTAGTGCAAGTGATGGTCAGCATGGGATGTAAGTTCATTCTTTAAAATACTTTGTGAAAGAGCGGCACTCAGTTGTTTACATATATTAAAAGTATTTTAATCTCTTTTTTATATATTCGGTTTTACTGTCATTGTATAAAATAGATTTGTCCCTTCTCTGGCCTCCATACATAGGACCACGGGACCATTTGTTATGTTTTTAGTTTCCTTTATTAGTGGGAAGATGACCTTTCAATATAGCTCATTTTCAGTAATAAAAACACTACCACTAAATATAGTCACCAAATACAACTACAATAAATAATAGCGAGTTTGTCAATTGCAACTACTTAGGCAATTTGGTACCCATTTAAAATTTAAGCTCAGATAGATAGCAAATACTATATCAAAATGGCAAGACATCCCTCCACCAAGTGCAGGGAACCCATGCTCATGACCAAAACAGAACAATAAAGAAAAGCCAATAAAAAAACTTAGTTTTTGGATGTAGCACATGCCAAATTGCCAATTACGGAATTGGAATAATGCCCTCCTAAAATTCCTCCAAATTGGTGTAGTTATGAACCAAGCTTTGTTATTCTCAGATGGAATGGCTTTCTGAGTTATCAATAAATCATGAAATATCAAATTATTATTAGATACAGAGGATATGATGTCCTAGGTTATCACGAAATCATGTAATATCAAATATTTGTAAATATACCTAACTCTGATGCCAAGTAACGAACAAATAACTTCAGAGAAAATTATTGCCACTAAATATGCCACAAGTTCTGTAAAATATGAAAAATTCATACCAGAGTCTTACAGATCTAGAGCTCTTTATATGTGCCATATCAAGAGTCTTACATCTCTAGCTCTTTGAATGATGTACTGTTACAAAAAAACCTCAAATGGAACAAAACCCCTTCAGGGTAAAATCATCAGCATTATTAGCATTTTGTTCCTTCAAAACCCACTTTCAATATTAAAAAGGAAAACATAAATGAAACGAATCAATAAGTACTAAGAAGCTATAGCTTTAACCTGCCCTCCACAGGTTATTTGAAACACAATTTGGAATAAACTCAAAAATAAAATGCATGATTTGCACTACAAGCATATTCTCAGGGAGGTGCTTAAGTTAGCACACTATGGAAAATCGATATGGTTGTGAAATATCTACCAGATAGAGCAAATGTATTCGCATTTTCTCCATCAACCAACGGCTTGGAATGATGAAAGATATCTGCACCCTTAGCCATTAGCAACAATTTCATGTATGGCATCACTTACAAATTGGTCTTCCGACCGCACTGCAAGCTTCATAGCAACTTGTTTAGGTCCTTCAATGCCAAACGACAGTCTAACTAGTACTTGAACATTGCCAATGAATCTACCAGCCAATAGGCAAGCGTGTGAACGTGAATTGCTTGGGACAACATCAGTACCCTGTCAACAATCAAAAAATGTATCAAATACCAATTGCAAGATGCCAATATCTAGAAGATGGCACAAATAATTTGAGTACAAGCTTACTAGAAAGCATCAAGCTCGTGAATCTTACCTCACAAGCCTGCATTCCAAGAAGATTGATTACTGCCTGTACAGCCTCTGACAAGCTCTCCCTCACGCCAAGACCATACTCATCAACACGTTCAAAGTCTGCCCCTAAGGACTCCCACGCATTTTTGAAATTTGAAACTCCAACCTTCAACATGTAATCAGCTGGAGTCACCTGTACATGAAAAGAGGGTAATTAGACTTGAACATTTTATTCCTCCGGTACAACAATGGGCACTTAAGCTATATCATCTTTATCGTCACAAGGTAAATGCAACCTCTAGGTCCTCAAGTTGATATTCATCTTCAACTCCCTCCTCTTCTACATCACCAGTAGCAGGATCAACCTGAAAGACAACCCACAAATTTAAGTTCCCACCTTTTAAACCAACTAACCTTCACTCAAGCGTCCCCAAATCCCAAGATAGTAAACATGTTACACAATACAAAGCAACTACACCAGTACATTTTTATTTTCATAATCTTCTGGATTAATTCTTATTTCCTAGAGTATAGCACAGATAATTCAAAAAATGAATAAGTGAATGAAATAAAACCGTGTAGAAAACACGGAATTCATGTTTGATATGGCCTTAAAAAGTAAATCAAAAAAGACACTTGACATAATTCAACTCCAGAATTAGGTTAGCACAATAATAAAAGGAAATCACAGGTTAGGTTGTTTCATTCTTTTTTTAATGGAAACATGTGTCACTCTGCTAAGTTGCTAACTATTCCAAGCAAAAATATGCCACAAGAACCTTGAAGAGGCTTCTCATTAAATTTGCAAAATCTACAATTTTGCTATACATGGTTCCTCATACAGAAATGTGTTGCATGCATATTGAAAT
The DNA here is from genome assembly GCA_000404065.3 of Pinus taeda. Lineage (NCBI taxonomy): Eukaryota > Viridiplantae > Streptophyta > Pinopsida > Pinales > Pinaceae > Pinus > Pinus taeda. Next base: position 105,601 of record APFE031383531.1, read on the forward strand.
CTACAAATCTGAAACGGCCATATTTGAGCCTATTTTCCATTCAGTTAGAATATACAAGCAGCTTGACTCATGTTATTCTGGTTGATCTTCCTTGTGCATGGATTATTTTGGAAAAAATGTGGGAAAAACTATTTGAATTTTTGCATGATCAAATGTACATGACAAATGTCTTCCAACCATGTAATGATACTGGAACAAAGGGTTTTCCATATCAAAGGTGTTAGGCTCCTTTTATGAGGGGGGTTCTCAGATTTAGATCAGAGCCCTTGCAGGGTCCCTGTCCAGTTTCCTTCAGGAGGATCACCTATTTCTTCTCTGCTGTCCAATCAACTCAAGGAAGCAAGCAACAGCAGAGATTCAAACTTCTTCATCTGCCTAATTTGAGAAACGCCATAATTCTTGGTATCTGCAATTTATTCATATGCACAAGAGCTAGGAGACCAAACCTAGCTACTTCTATTTCTTTGGAAAAAAAGGTAATCATAAAACAATGCAATGCTCAAGCCCACGCCACAACTACCTATCCAAATGCTCAACTGGTGACTCACTTAGCTCTATTGTGCCCAAGTTTATAGAGGTGACAACCAAGGCAAAATCCCATCAATTGTCTATTTCTAAGGTGAATATACAAGTGTAAAAACTTTACAAGGGCTCATTTATCCAGAGCATCTCCACTTCTGTTTGTCATACAACCCCAAAAACTTACACTTTTGCGATGGAAAGCATGCATCTGCCTTACGTGGAAAAAGTGCATTTGCAAGCGTTATAAATAGATTTTAATTAAAAAACTACAACTGGTTGTGTATTTAACTCTATTGTGTCCTAAATTTATAGGATTAAAAATTAAGGTAACATCTAGTTGATCATCTATTTCTAAGATGCAGATATGATTGCCAAAACTTTGTTAGGGCAGTTTAACTGAAACATAGCCACTTTTGTTTGTTACATAACACATCTCAGCCCACTCACTTTTAAGTTTTACCATGGAAAAAGTACGTTTTTGTAGAAAATTCATAGATCCCTGTAGCCCCTCCAGTTTAGTTTGTTTTGCACATAGAGTTTAATGCCCAGAACCCATTTCAATTAGCTGATATATAAACATAAATGTGTGTTCAAAATAAAACACTGCTATGCTACCTCTGATCTTTACACACAGTTCAGCTGACAATATATTACCCTGGAAAAACCCAAACGGGAGAACCAGTCTAGGAGTTTTTATTGCTTTTCACAGAGAAATAATTACAGCATTAAATTACATGTCAAAGGACTTATCTCTCCTTTGAAACTTGTGCTCAACCTCCTAGGAAATCGAACTGCTGCTCAGAAATTCGTGCCTCTGTCAGACCTTTTCCTTCCTCAAACTGCATGTCACAGATCTGCAATTATTGCCTCGAATTTCAGACCTCTGCTCAGCAAGCATTACCCTCAATTTCTGCGGTGAAAACTCTGTAATTTCTCCTTGAACTGCATGCTAAACAGAGCTGAAATTTTCCTCAAATTTAAGGCTGTCAGACCTCAAAAAACTCTTTAATTTTCATCCCAATTAACCCAGCAATTAATGCTCAGACTCTCCCTTGAAAACCACATTGATACTCGACCCACATTCCCTCAAAAATCACGCCAAGGATGACTGAACTTTCTCAGGTTTTGAGCCAGAAATCTCTGCCTTGGGATACAAGCTGCTTTGTGGTCTCTTGGCCTCGAAACTCAGATCTATCAGTCCAGCAAACCCTTACTGAATTTTGTGCCCCAGAATGATGGAATCTGCACTCAAACTCAGTGCTGAAGCTCTTCAAATTCAGTGTTGAAACTCTACCCTTTTCATTGGTCTGAGTGCTGCTATCTTAGCCTTGAAACTCGGGCCTGAGATTCGGTCTCCTTCACAATGCTGTAGCTTCTCTCCTTAAATAATGGCTCTCACAGCCTTCCTTCTCCTTGCTGTAGATTCTCTCCACCAGCAGAGACTATCTCAGCCTCCTCCTCCTCCTTGAACCTCTCTCAGCCTCCTCTTGAAGAACCTCTCTCAGCCTCCTCCTCCTCCTCCTTGAACCTCTCTCAGCCTCCTCCTATTCTCCTTCTCCAACCTACATTTGAAGAAAAACGAATGAGTTCTCCTTGCCTTTTTCCTTTTTTAGTCTCTCATAATGAGAAACCCTAACCCTTTGATCTACCACTGACATTAGATCTCAGCTCTCATAGATCAATGGTGGAGATCTAATGTCCAGTTGACCCCTCTTTTTCATGTTCCCCACCTTCATTAAGAGCCTCCCTAGTCACTTTAATCTTGCTTTGTACCTTGTATCTTTTTCCACATAAAGTCGCTTTATAAACATAAAGTAACTTTCATAATACAAGGTACCACGTACTTTTACTCACAAAGTCACTTTGAAAACATAAAGTGACTTTAAGTCACATGACTTCAATAACTCATAAAGTCACTTACTAAAAAGGTGTTCTCATGTGTTTTCGTAGGCCAAGGGCAAAAAGGCACTAGGGAATACTTCCTTGGTACCCTTTTTCTCAACAATTTTCAAGCAACCAGCGTAGACCTTAATTTCCAATTGAGAATTAGCCCTTGTATTTTCTCTCCTATTTTCTTCTGCCAGTAACCTGTTACCAGTGAACCAGTTTTGTTTCACCCAACTTACGCCAATAATCACCTCTGCTCCAACATTCATGATAAGAAAAATAAATACCCTTAAATTTAAACCTTCTGAACACCTCCAGTTTTCCAACAATTCAGTGCTGGAACTCTACCCTCAGCTGTCCCCTTAGCTTCAAACTATACATTGCCAACTGTGCAACTTCTAAAATACCTTTGAATATATGAATATATATATATATATATATATATCATTTCATTATTCTGGAAGCTACCCATGTTGGATTCAAAAGAATGGGAGCACATTTTCTTGTTTAGAGACTATTTTCCTTCAAAAGTATGCTCACAAACAAATGTTAAGAACAGGGTTGTTTTTGGCTGGATAAACTAGAGCAGCAAGGCTATTGTTTCCTACTACCCTAAAATAATACTCAAACAAATTGATTCAGGCAGAAAATCATGATATTCGTGAATTTACAGAAAATAAGCTAGTCTCCAGAGAGGTTACAAAGACATAAAAGTTCAGAAGAATACCTCTTTCACAACAAATTTCAGCATATTTGAAAATTTTCCAGTAGACAAAGCTCCTTCCGGTTTTTCAAATGCCACAAAAGTCTGTCCGGGTGAGTCATAAGGCAATGATTTTAGAGGTTTAGATACCACTTCAGAAAATTCTTCTGCCTCGGATGCATCTACTATTACATGAACCTGCAAACGAGGAAAGAAAATGAGATTTTGCAAATGGAAAAGATAGATAAAACCATCATGGATAATCTACACTTCGGAGATAATTACATTAAAATATCTGGGAAGGCTTAGATTTTTAAGCACCCAAATAGATATGTTTGAGATAATCGTAAGAGAGGCATACACTACAAAAAGGATACACATGTAAAAATTAAATTGTATTTATGCACAGTAACATAACATGAAAGTTCATGTACAATCCTACATTTTCCAAAACTTGTTCTGGTATAGTGTTTGTGCAGTTATACTGGAGCACAACATGGTTAGAAAATATGTGCTTCACAACATTCACTGCATATTCTGTCTCTGCCTCAGTCAGCTCCACAGGTGCAGAAGACTGCAAACACAGGAAATAAAACATGATACCCGAATAAGTGTATGACAAACAAAAACAGCTTCCATTGTATTAAATCAAATTCAAAATTACAAACCAACAACCTTGAAAAGTTTTCCAAATTCTGAAAACTCAGGGATTGAGGCAAGTAATTTTTCATATGTTTCTCCAATTGAAGTGACAGTAGTGGGCCCAACATTTGTTGTTGCTGCCTTTTTGCCAGGGGCTTTCTTCTCTGCCAAGGGCTGTGATTTAACCTCTTTCGGAACAGCAGACAGGTTGAAAGGTTCTTCGCTAGCCTCCTATACATCCAGAGATACAAAGGAAAAGAAAGTCAACAATTCATCTATAATCAAATGGTAAGAAATTACTTAACAAAAGCTTGAGAAAATTACTTACATAAGCCTGTAAACTTGCTTCAAGGTTAACTAGTGGCAAGTGTAAGGTACCATAAATAAACTCTTTCAAATCCCTTCCATCATTATCAGAAGAAACATCACCACCAAGAGCATTTAGGTAAAGTGTTGCTCGGTCCCGAACCTGGCTCAGATCCAATACAGATTTATATTTAGATTTTGCATTCTCATTTAAAGAAACTTTTCATTGTCTCATGCTGCTATGCTAACCAATATGGTCAACTAGAACAAAAGATAGCAGCACAACATCACATTAATATATATATAAAAAACGAGAACAAAAGGTACCAGCACAACAACACATTAATATATATAAAAAACATAAAGAATATTTTTAAGCCAGGAAACAAAACATTTTAAAGACATAGTGGAATCACAACATAAGGTGCAAACCTTCATCCTAGCACTAACTCTTCTCTTCAAACATAACAAGAGAAGCAACTCAACCATAACAATGAGAAAGAATCACAAGCCTAGCAGTTATTTTACTTCAAAATATAACAAGCAAAAAAACTCAAACATAATTTTAGCACTAGCTTCACTCCAAGATGTAGCAGTACTCACCTCATCATCATTGTCAAAAAGACACCGCCGCAACAATACAAATATGCGAGGCTGTACAGCACATTGACAATGAACATAAACATATATTTCAGAATAATCATCAGAACAATAGATTAGAATGCATGTTCTTTAAGATGAAATTATATACGAAATATAAATACAGAATATGCACCTTTAGAGACTCAACCAGTGCCCCAAACTTTGCTAGTGCACTTACAGCACTTGCCCTAACCGTTGCATTTTCAAGAATAACTCTATTATAAATGTAACGAATATACTTGCTAGGATCTGCTGTCTTTGGTCCTTCATTACCAAGAAAATGAAGAATCTGCAACAGAAATACCTTATCAATAATATGCCGCACATTTTCTGAGATAATAAGTCAGCAGATGTATTAATTAAAATATTTTGGATAGTGCATTGTAGTTGACTTGTTCAAAGCATAGTCATACATGGACTGCAGTTTTGGATATTTCTCTCCATAAGATTTTTCTAAATTCTTTTCAATCTCTCAAAGTCAAATTTCTCACACTTGTTACCATTTCAACATCTTTAGCTGCCACGCCTATATGGCCTAATGATATTCCAACATCAGGGAGCAGAATAGACAACCAATACTTCTGTGATCAGTTGGAGGAATAGAAAGACTGAATACAAACAATGAAAAATGAATGAACAAAAATTGACGACACAATGCTAAGGTTTTATGCAGTAGATAACACTTACTTGTGTAGAAAGATAAGTAAATTCACAATCTTCAATGAATTCACAAAGATGAGACAAGCCACTTTCTTTTGCTTCTGGGATATCTCGAATGAGAATAAGAATAGAGTCCACAATAGCTTTCTTATATTCAAATCCCCCTTCTTCTCTAAGTATATTACTTAGAAAGTTCATTCTGGAAGATCATTCGACAAACAACATAGTTACCAGCTGTCCTCCAATAAAATGAGCAAAGATGAGACATTTAAATGGAACAACAAAAAACTGCCATTTACTCACAGTGTTCGATACTTCTGTGGGAACTTCAAGCACAGAGATCGAATAGCTTCTACAACAACAATCTTGAACTCATCAGCTATATCTGACATAAAATTTGTGATTTGCTTCATCAAACGATCCACACTCGACTCATTTCCTGTTTTCAACAGTGTAGTAATAGCCAGAGTGGCTATGCTCCGGTTTTGATCTGATATCAGGCTCTCCATATCAATATTGCAGTTTGTAACTGCCAATGGATGTGTCATTGCTACCTGCATTTTATCAAGATTAGTTCAAGTACTTGACTTTGCACAGTCTACAAACCTACACAAAAATCCTTCATTCTCAGATATTCAGAATCAGAGAATAAGCAGGAAACAATTCAGCATTGATATTTTGTGTATTTCTTGGCAAACTGATAGATCTATGAAATGACACACCCTTTCCTGGGGAAACATTCTGCACAGATGAAATTTTTAGTAATAAGTAAACCACGCAGTATAATTGATGAGTAGTAGACCAACAAAAGTTTTATGCAATAGGACTCCAGAGAAACCTTGGAATGGGCACAAGCCTACAATCAAGCATTTACACATTCTTGGGAGCACAGCTTTTGCACATGTTCCCAAAGAGCACAGAAACCCGAGCTGGCAGATAGTGGGCACAAAGGTATCCTTTGGGGTTATGAAGACAATCAAAATCCTATCGATTGTAGGAACTTGATGACCAGAATCTGATCATCAAGACAGGTGATATTTTATAAAAGAAGTGCAGCAGAAGGAAAGCCTAGGCAATATAGTGGAATCAAGCAGAATTACCTAGCAGCTGAAGAAACTAGAAAACAGGAACCTGCTGAAGAAGCAGAAGAAAAAATGTAGCAAAGCAGCACAGAAGAAAACAAAATTGTACATGAAAATAGTTGAAGAATCTAGTTCAAAACCAGAGAATAGCAAAGCTGTAAAAATGCACAGACAGAAGCAGATACAAATGGAAGCAGAATATGCACAACTGAGAAAAAAGTGTGCATGTACAAGCAACCATCAATTATTTTCACACATTATGATGAGGCCTGTACAACCAAAGAGTTTTGAATAAGTAGGCGAGAAGGAAAAATGGTGCAAAGCTAGGTAGATAAAATAGGTTTCACTTAGAGAAACCAAACATGGAATCGTACAGAGTTACTCGAGGCCAAAAAGGCAATTGGATGCAAAAAGGTGGACAAGAAAAAGCACAAAATCAGATGGTATAAATCGAGTAGAAGGCAAGATTAAAAACCGTGTTAACTCTAGCCTCTTGCATCGTAATTTGGATGGACAGCTCATCAAATGGATATGAAGAGCATTTTTTGAAGGAATGGATAGAGGAAGAAGAGTAAATGGAGCAGCCAATGAAATTCGCACAACCTGGAGAAGAAAATCTTGTGTGAAAATTACAGAAGGTGCCTTATGGCCTGCAGCAAGTGCCAACATGCAGATGAATATTTTAGAGAAATTAGATTAACATTGGAAAAGGCAACAACGTCATTTTGTGATAACCAAAGTACAATTCAATTTGCAAAGAATGCAGTAATACATGCAAGAAGAAACGTATTGAAGTCCATTTCCATTATTTGAATATTTGCAGGAGGAAGACTAAATTCAGATTAGTTATTCTGATTCAATGTTTTCACAACCTCCCTAAGACAAAGTTCAAAAGCTCAGATGTTTATTGAACATGAGCAAAGGATTTTTCAGCACATATTGTAAGTATGATAAATTGCAGAGAAAAGGTAAGCAGGAGAATTATTGGCACAACTACAGTCTGGTGAAAAAATATGATACTGTATCATGTGCGCAATTTCTGATGCAGGATTGAATCCACTGTTGATGTTTTACATAGCAGCAGAAGGCATTCCCTTCCGGACAACAATGTATAATATATATTATATTATGTACAACAATACATATTTATATATTATATTATATATATAATATAATATATAAATATAAATAATCAATAATAAATTAAAAATTAAAAAGTAACGTCTTATTGAAAAGACACCCAATTATATATATATATATATATATATATATATATATATATATATATATATATATATATATATATATCAAAACCCTCCATTGTAATCAGGCATCAACCAATATCTCATATATCTTATATCAATCTAATAACTAATAATGTTTACTCAATCTTAAAAACAAAATTAAAGTTGAAATTTTTCAAGTGTGTAATTATTGATCATAAGGCAATTATTACCGAGATATGAAAATAAGAAAGAATTCAACATGGTATCAGTGCCAGGTTAAGAGCCCATGGTATTGGCCAAAACAACTTCATAAAAAAATAATAATAAACAAAAAAAAAAATTGTTACTGATCTGTAAAATTTATTTTACTGGATCAAAAAGAATTCATGTATCATTTCGTAAAAAAAATTATGGTTGGTGGTTTATAGGTCCATGGTTTTGGTAAACCATTGGCCCATGGTATTTTCTACCATATAAAACAAAACAAAACGCTTTCTTGAAGTGAAGTGCATGTTAAAACAAACACTACTCTATAGTTGGAATAATTTGCCATTTACAAGATGATGTCCAATCTCAGAGTAGAAGATAGGATAGATGGAGCAGACAATTTCAAATCATGGAAGCATAGAATACTTCTCATCTTAGAAGAGAATGAGCTCTTGGATTATGTCAAGAAAGACCTCCCAGAACCAGAAGAGGAAGAGGCCAAGGCAAAGCACAAGAAGAATGTGATCAAAGCCAAGAAAAATAGAAGATCAGTTCAAGATCACAAGGATGTATCTAAGATTAGGTGTTACAACTGTCAGAAGTTGGGACACTTTGCTTACCAGTGTTCTCAAGGGAAAGGAAAAAGAAAAGATCATGCACATGCAGCAGATATGAAGGCGTCTACATCTTATAAAAAGACGAGGGAGACAAATGATGAAAAGTATGTCTGTCTCAACTCTCACAGGCACCATCACTCAAGGAAGCGATCTTTGGCTAGTAGACAGTGGTGCTTCCAAGCACATGACTGGGTTCCGAAATTCTCTTACAAAATTGCCAAAAAGGATTTCATCCCTTCAAGTGGAACTTGGAGATGATTCAAATCGTGCAGTTAAAGGAGTAGGAGAAACCTCCTACCAACTTGATTTAGGTAACTCCATTTCAATAAAAGATGTATTGTTTGTACAAGATTTAAAGAATAATCTTCTCTCTATCTCTGCTGTAGAAGATCAAGGCTTCATAGTAGCTTTTGTTGATGGCCAAGTCCTTCTATGGACTAAGGGCAACCAATGTGATTGGTTTCCGAAGGATTGTTTAAATCAGTGTTGCGAAAATCGCGATATTATCGCGATAAAATCGGAAAATCGCGGTATTTTGAGTTTGACGATATTATCGCCCAATTTTTACACTAAATTTTTTTCACAAAAATCGCAATAACTTGAAAAAATCGCGATTTTTCGTAAAAAAACACGATTTTTTGGGAAAAAAATCTTTGGTAAAAAAAATTCCTTAGCCAAGGGAAGCATACAGTTGAGATCATGCAGAGATTCCGGGTGATGGACTCAATGTTTTAAAACTCTGACTCCAACACCGACTCAGCCGAGGGTCGACTCCGACTCGGTATCGGCTCAGCCGGCTCTATTTCAATGACTTGGTCATTGTAAAAAATACATTAAATCTTTTTTTATATAAAATGAACTTAAAATAAAAATAAACAAATAAACAACAACAACAACCATAGTAGCTTTTGTTGATGGTCAAGTCCTTCTATGGACTAAGGGCAACCAATGTGATTGGTGTCCGAAGGATTGTTTAAATCAGTGTTGCGAAAATCGCGATATTATCGCGATAAAATCGGAAAATCGCGGTATTTTAAGTTTGACGATATTATCGCCCAATTTTTACACTAAATTTTTTTCACAAAAATCGCAATAACTTGAAAAAATCGCGATTTTTTCGTAAAAAAAACACGATTTTTTGGGAAAAAAAATCTTTGGTAATAAAAAAATTCCTTAGCCAAGGGAACAATACAGTTGAGATCATGCAGAGATTCGGGGTGATGGGCTTAACATTTTAAAACTCTGACTCCAACACCGACTCAGCCGAGGGTCAACTCCGACTCGGTATCGGCTCAGCCGGCTCTATTTCAATGACTCGGTCATTGTAAAAAATACATTAAATCTTTTTTTTATATAAAATGAACATAAAATAAAAATAAACAACAACAACAACCATAGTAGCTTTTGTTGATGGTCAAGTCCTTCTATAGACTAAGGGCAACCAATGTGATTGGTGTCCGAAGGATTGTTTAAATCAGTGTTGCGAAAATCGCGATATTATCGCGATAAAATCGGAAAATCGCGGTATTTTGAGTTTGACAATATTATCGCCCAATTTTTACACTAAATTTTTTTCACAAAAATCGCAATAACTTGAAAAAATCGCGATTTTTTCGTAAAAAAAACACGATTTTTTGGGAAAAAAATCTTTGGTAATAAAAAAAATTCCTTAGCCAAGGGAAGCATAGAGTTGAGATCATGCAGAGATTTGGGGTGATGGACTCAACGTTTTAAAACTCTGACACCAACACCGACTCAACCGAGGGTCGACTCCGACTCGGTATCGGCTCAGCCGGCTCTATTTCAATGACTCGGTCATTGTAAAAAATACATTTAATCTTTTTTTTATATAAAATGAACATAAAATAAAAATAAACAAATAAACAACAACAACAATACATGACATGACATGACATGTATACTATAATATGAGCATTATATAAAAAAAATTGCCATCACTCAATATTAAATAAATAATTATTAACTTGTTATCATTCTCTTCAAAGCCAAATATATATATATATAGAACCTTTACCTACCAAAAAAATGTTTAATTATATTAAAAAAAGGTTAAACAAATATTCATATAACTCATTTTACAATTTTATTATTGTTTGGAGTACATACAACACACCCTGACATTAAAATATTTTATTAAACTAAGCGGCAGGGAACATGGCCTTCTTGAAAAGACGTCTATATTAATGAAAAGACACTTGGACTATGTATTTATATCAGGGCCCTCGATTGCAATCAAACATCAATCAATATCTCATATATCTTATATCAATCTAATAATGTTTACTCAATCGTAAAACGAAATTAAGGTTGCAAATTTTAAGTGTGTAATTGTTGATCATAAGCAATAATTACCAAAATCTAAAAATAAGAGAATTCAACATCCACGAAAAGTGAGATGCTATTGCTAAGCGAGAAAATGAGTGTTGACGTGGAAACATCTGATGAAATAGCACAAAAGAAAAACTTGGCAAAGGTTTTGCGTCAACCAAATTTATATCAACTCCATCAAACATGATCACTGGTTAGTTCAGGCGCCTACAAAAAGTTATAAGAGCACATCAAAGCCTCAAGGATGATCAAAGACAAAGTTTATAAATGTGTGGTGCCTTGCACAATCAAGGTTGTAAATACTTGATAGTGCCTTGGGAAGCCCTAAACTTGGACCAAATCTATGTCAAATCCTCAAATTCGCAAACCCATATTTGATCCACCTTGAACTTGGACCTGATCTACATAGAATCCTCAAATTCATATACTCATATTCGATCCACCCATTCTAGGAATTTTTCAATGGGTCCATTTCCTATTGTAGAAAACAAGTCTGCAGTAGAAAACCGTTGCAAGAGACAATTCTGGGGGAAGGAGATTACTCCTAAGGATCATGCATACACCAACCACAAACCAATGTCAAGTAATTTCCCAAATCTGGGGCAGTTTCCGAATGGATCACAAACTTTCATAAGCCTTTATAACGCACTTCTATTAGCTAAAAAGGCAATAATGCACGATTGCCTTGACATGTTAAGATCTTGACCTTAATTTTGGGAAATATCAATGTGTACTACCCATAAGTAGACAATTTGGGTAAGTTAGGAATCAGAATTCCTAACCAACTAAGGATAGACATCAAGGTAATGATAAGTGCAATTGGAATCTGCTAACAAGTGTATGGAAATGTTGATTTTGTAGCTTCGAAAGGTCTTTTGCATAGGCATCTGTCTAGCATGCAAGAGAAGTCCTCTATTGTTCGAGTAGAGCAACTAATATGATCTCCTTTCTACGTTTTAACTTAGGAAAAAGTACATTGATTAATTGGTTAATTAATGTTGACTTTAGGCTAATGCTTATGTAACGATAAATATTAAATTATTAAAGTGAGTTAGATCTCACCAGTTGATCTGAGAAAGCTGAGATTTAATCTTAGCCATCTATCACTTTGGAGGTTAGGGATTTGGCACGTGAAGAAATTATAAAGAGAACCTATGTGAGAGGATGAAGACACCTTAAATTGTTATTGTTAAGAGAGCAAGTTTCTCAAGGAGTGAGAAACTCCAAGACTGAAGAGAAGGGAAAAGGATCAGAGCAAGAAAAATTTAAGTGAAATTTTCAAGGAGGCAAAGTCTAGGAGAGAAGGACCAAATTGCAATGTTCAGGTTTCTGTGATTGGAGTTGTTTGTTTATACAGGAAGATTCACAAATATGAATTTTAATATCAACGTTTCACAGCCACTATCTTGGTCCATTGTCAAGACATGAGCAATTGTTAAAGAGGCGGGTCAAGTTTTGTAGGGAGGCCAAATTATCTAGGGACCATTTTTTCTCTATTGCGCAGAGGTTATACAAGGGGAGAAAGAGGGGCCGAGTTTCACTGGTAGAGGCTGATTTTCTTGGGCCAAAATTTTCAAGTGGGCCAAGTTCTAGGAGGGCGGAATTCCTTGAGGCCAATTTTCCATGAGGGCCAATATCAAGTTCCAACAGTTGTAATTTTGTATGTATTTTGTGGGTCTATGCCCTAATTTTCCTGAGTAATATAAAGTGAAGAAAGTTAGTTTTGGGAAGAATTTTTCTACTGTATTGAGATTGATTTCCCCATTTTTATTGTCGCTACAATTTTTTATTTCGAAAAGGTAAAATACCAGTGATTTTATTTTTTAGCAATTAATTCAAATCTAGTATTAGAATTTAACATGGTATCAAAGCAATAGAAACTTTTTTGGCGAGATCATACAACATAAGGGTTTTACAACAACAAAATTATTTTACGAGCGGAATTTTTATTTTGTAACGAGTGTTTTGTGGCTGAAATCGATCTAGTGAAATGGCATAATCAAGTTTGATATTTGAAGACAAGTTACACTTCTTCATTTCTCTCAAGAATTTCCATCCTCCACATGAATGCTAGTTGTACTTATACTTACAACTCTTGTTCCAGTAGCCCTGCATGGACCCATCCAGATATTACTCAAGAAAAATCAAAATATAACATTAAGTCAAACAGTACATTTCGAGATGGCTCTTCATCATGACATCTTGTTCGCTTAAATCATCAACATCCTGTATTTTATTCCTGATCTCTTTTCTCACATGCTTCTTTATAGATTCTCTTGTCAATCACCTCATACTTCATATGAGGATATTTTTCATGTTGACCTTTTTCAATGTATGAGTCATACTTTCATGCATATCTTAATGAAAGAGATCTCATCTTATTCTTGACCATGCTTCCAAAGCAACTCCCCTTGCTTACAAATGATGACATGACTCTAATTAGAAACATAGATGCATACATACCTCATCTTAGTTCTTTCCATGATCATCTCAACTTCCTTTGGCAGCTTACTATATTGAGATTACCTCAATCTCTATTGCTTTTCCATAGCTTTCCTTGCCTACATATCATCCTTTTCTTGAATCCCCCATAAGTGGGATTCCTGTCAAGACATCTACTTTTCCTGAAAGTCCTAAACCCTCTATTTTAGATTCCACCGGAGGATCCTTGTAGTCGTCCTGCAAATGCTTCTCTTTGCTGATGATAGTGACCTTCTAAGATGATTCTTCTCAATCGTGATCATTTCTTTTTGCATTGACAAGGTCATTCAATGGCTACATCCTTCCTACATGAATAGCTTTATCTGAGTTATCTCTGCAAAATGCTCCTATATTCCTGAAGATGCCATTCTCATAAACCATGCATTCTATCCTATTGCTACATGTTCCTATGATACCCAAAACTTTAAAGAAAACTTATGTGAAGAGATTGATCTCAGTTATAGTAGAGATCTGGAGGGTCCTCCTTCTGCTTCTTTTCTTCTTCTTTCACTTCTTGGGTAATGTGGGATTCTTCTCATTTCTTCTTATTGTTGTCCTTCTTGAACTGAGGACAACCCCTTTTATAGTGTCCATACTCTTGGCAGCCAAAGCATTGGACTTTAGACATATTTCTTTTACTCCTCTGTGGACCAAACTTGCCAAATTTCCCTTTTCTCTTGGCCATAGCAGCAAATGCCTACTCCTTTGATCCCACATCATCCTTGGCTTTGAGTCGAGTCTCTTCAATTTTGCATAGAGACCAAAGTTCATTCAACAGGGTGGCTTTTTTGCAGCTGGTCTCTCATCTCAAAGACCTTCATGAAGTAGGGAACTATTCCTTCTTCCTTTAATATCTTCATTTTAGGAAGTTCATTACGCAATGATATCACTTCTCCTGTTGTACTAACTGAGAATAGCTCCACTAGCTTATCATAGATTTCTTTAGATGTTTCAAGTTTGGAGACATAAGGAATGAGAGGGTCCTTGATGGATTTTATCAGAATCCTTTGAGCCCTTGTTTCATCCTTGTTATACTTTGCTAGGGCTTGAGTTTGTTCTTTAACAGGAACAGTGACACTCCCTTTCATGTAGCCCAGAACTTCATTTTCTTTGATAGGTAGATCGGTTCTCTTTTTCCATGTAAGAAATTAGCAGTCCCAACCAATTTGTTGCTTTCCTTGCAAAAAGACATTTTGATATGATTAGAAGAAGACATAAAAGTACTTACTTCAAAAAGTTGTTGTGAAGAGATCTTGCTACTTCCTTGATGATTTGATGATTTGACTTCTTAGATCTTGGAGTTCTTCAAGATGCTTCCTTCAAGGTGCCTTATGAGAGACTTGCTTGGTGATGAGAACTTTTCACTATATAGATATGGAGATCTTTAATGATGGGCCTGGATCTGAGTACCTTCCTTTCAAGATGATGAGTCTTTGATGTAAACCCTTCTTGGATGAACCATCTTTTAGAAGCCTTTAGGTGGAAGGCTTTCTTCTCTTTGTTCCCAAACTAGTAGTCCCTCTTGATGGATCTAGGAGAGGAGATGGTAATCCTCCTTGTCTTTGATGGATTTGGAACCCTTGCTTGTAGATCTAATGCTTCAACCTTTTTGTGCCCTTGCTTTTTGATCTCGATGCTTCAATCTTCTATGTGTTCTTGAGATGCCCTTCCTTGATGTGTCACCTTAGCTTCGATCCCATGTTGAAGAATCTAGAGCATCTAGGTTATAATGATATTCTTCTAAAGATGATAATTATTTGTGAAGCACTTTTTACTTTTTCTTATTAACACAATCTTCTCTTATTATTATTAGTGTGTGATCTCTTTCTTCATCAAACAGTTACCAAAAACAAAAGAGACAAACACAAGATGTTGGCTCTCAACCAGGGCAAAACCTCTCTCCTAGAGAGGAAAACCCTTCTACAAACTTCTCTTATTGAAGCTTCAATTGACAAATGCCAAACCCTAGACCCTTGACCAGTAGATCCTCCAAACACAAGACATTGTCTATATTTTGTATCTTCCCTTATGTGCTTCAATCAAAGCCTTCTTTTGCACTGCACCTTGATCTCTTCCCTCGCACTTCTTCCAAGAACTGATGGCACTTTCCTTTGCTCCCTTTTCGGAAACTACAGAAACCCTGTCTCCTTAGAGGCATCTAATTTGGTGTCTTCCATGCCTTCTCTACTTCGCTTGGTAATCTTCCCTTTCCTTGACACTTAGGCTAGAGAATGAGACCTTTCTTGAGGTGGGGCCCACTTCGCTTGATATGGAGGCTTATTTGAAGCCTCTTTTTAGGCCAATTGAAACTTTTTGGAGGACTACAATTTCTGACTTGTTGCAGCAATAGAATGTCCTCCTTTTCCTTAGCACGTGTGAATGAGATCAGCCCAAAACAGAAATAACACTTGCCTTTTGATGCCTCTCCTTCTTCGCTTGCCCTATAAGGTTTTTTCCTTCTATTTCGCACCTCTTTCTCGCTGAATTGTAGAGCTAGTCAAATTGGTTCTTGAGTAAGAACGAGCTGCCCTATATATAGTGGTTGGTCTTCCTCTTTTGGGCCGACTTGATCAACTGGTGAGGTCGACTTCATTGTGCATAAAAATTCATTTTGAGCCGACATGAAGGGGAGACGTGTCTTTGCTTTGGAAGATCACCTTTTGACATATTATTTTGTCTCTAATACATAGATTTACAGTGTAACATGCCCACATGGGTCTTTAACAATTACATTTTTCTTTCACTTTCCTAGAAGCACTTAAACATGTGCTTGACCTATAAAATGGGCAAGAAACCCATTCTTGATAATGACAAAAATAATAATTCTTTTCTTTTACAAGTACAAATATCAAAATTGCATTTATTAAGACCGATCCTAGTTACACTTTCTTCAACAAACTCTAGGAGTTCTAAGGAGCTGGAGGAAGTATTGTATGTACCTAGGTTGGAGAAGAACTTGCTCTCCATTTCAACTATGGAGGATAAAGAACTTTAGGTCAATTTCACATGAGTGAGGCATTTTCCTGGCCGAAAGGCACTGATCCTAGCATGAAGCGAGTGATAGGCAACAAAGAAAGCAACTTGTATCTGTTGAGAGGACGGCCAGTGATGACCATTGTACATGATAGTGACAACCAAAGTGAGCTACGACACAAGAAGATGGGGCATATAGACTACAGGGCTCTACCACTATTATGGGAGATGGCCACTAGTATTTTAGAGTTTAGTGTGAAGGAGGACGGTGAGTGCAAAGGATGCACGTTTAGCAACCATGCTAAAGCATTGTTTCCTAATAGTGAGCCCAAGTCCAATGGTGTGTTGGATTTGGTGCATTCCAGTATTTGTAGTTCTATGTCAATGGAGTCCATCTCTTCATGTAGTCAATTTGGGACCTTCATAGATCAAATAATTGGGGGAAGTATACCTCCAATGAGTTCAATGGTTTCTAAAGAGAGGTAGGAATCAAGAAAGAACAAACAGTGCCCTATAATCCACAACAAAATGCAATGGCAAAGAGGAAGAACAAAATTATAATGGGCAGAGGCTTGTTACACAACAGTGTACCTATAGAATAGGAGTTATCGTAGGGCAGTGGAGGACAAGACTCCTAAAGAGGCATTTACAAGAGTGAGACTGAAGATGAGCCATCTTTGCATCTTCGGTAGCCTAATGTATGTCCACATCACTTTAGAAAAGAGGACTAAGTTGTAACCCTCATTGGAGAGAGGGATTTTTGTTGGATACAATGAGATCTCAAAGGCCTACAGGGTCTACGTTCCAAGCCAAAGAAAGATGGTAGTTAGACGAGATGTCATATTTGAGAACGGTAGAAACTTTAGGATGCCACCTGAGACTAGTCCAACAATGGCAAAGGATCAAGAGCGAGAGGCTCCGAAAGTTGAGCAAGGGCCAACAGGATCACAGTCTTCTAATCAGGACGAGTGAGATGTTCCTGCAAGCTCTACCAAGATGAGGTCAAAATGGACCAAGTAGACCTTGAGGGATGCAAAGAAGCATGTGGAGGCTCCCAGCATGACCTTCAAGGAGTGTAGACCACCAGCGATATTTTCCAATTATGTGGCCTTGATAAACAACATCAGTGAGTCTAAGCCATCTACCTTTGAGGAGGCAGCAAACCAACGAATTTGGCGAGACACCATGGTGGAAGAGTATAGTTCCATCATGAGGAACAATGTGTGGAAGATAGTTCTAAGGCCTTGTTGGAAAAGTAACTAGGTTTGGTCTTCATAATTATGATTGTACTTGTTCATGTAAAAGCAAAAAGAAGAAAAAGAAATTATTATTATTATGTTTATTTCATGTTAAAGCATGTTCTTCATGCTTCTAGGATTTATTGAGTCAGAATTGTAAATGACTCAAAGTCCTATTTGGACTTCTTGTAAAGAAAAAAAAGAAAAAAAAATCAAAAATGTAATTTCGGTCAATTCACCTCAAGAAGCCAAGTCAACCCTCCAGGATGACAAGTCGACTCACTCAAAAGATGTGTCTTTTCACACGTGAAAACAATTATATATTGGCATACATCCTCCACCTAATGGTAAGAAATTTTCGATGTTTTTTCTGTGCTGAGTTCTGAAGTGAAGATATGTGAAGTTCAGAGGCTAGATTCTTGTGGAGACTTGTGAGTTCTTGAGGCCATATATCTCCAAAGAAATGTGAGTTTCCTGTGTTATACATCTCAGATAAATGCGAGTTCTCAGTGGGAAATCATCTGAGATAAATGTGAGGCCTCTGTGGCAGATGATTTGAGATAAAAGCAAGTTCCCTATGGCATATAAGCTAAGATTGATGCAAGTTACTATGGCTGATATTGATGCTATCGCATGTGATTGATGATGCAGAATTTGGAGTGCTTGACCTGGCATCTTGGAGGTTGGTTTCTTATATTAGCCTTGGATTTTGGATATCTCACTTTAATCAGATTCTATAAGAAGAGGATTTGTGGGGTTTCTAATTTCTTGTGCTCTTTGTCTCTTGTGATCTTCATGTTTTGTATATTTTGGTAATTGCTTGATGAAGAAGAACATAAATTTAATAAGAAGCCAAAAAACATTCACAAGTAATTATCAAGTTATGAGAAATCACTCTAATTTATCCGCCTCTAGATTTCTCAACATCGTATCAGAGCTATGGTGAAAGAAAAGGCAGTTTGAAGATCACATTTTGTTGTTATATTTAAATATCTCTATAGCAGTTGTATCTAAAGTTATTCTATCAAAGGCAGTATAACAGGAATCAGCGAGTACTCGCGATTCCAACTCTGCTCGCCCATGAAACGATCCGAGTCCAATCTTTGCGATTCAAATCGCGTTGACTGAGTTTGACTCGTGGTCAACGTGAGTTTGACTCGCGAGTATGGCAATTATTCCGATTTTGCCAATTCCGTGTTTTTTTTCCCGAGTCCCGCCAATTTGGGTTTAGGGTTTATCGGGTTTCGGATTGTCGCTTTGTAAGTTTATCAATTACGTCGTAGAGCTATTTCATAGTCCAGACACCGCAGAGCCGGATTGTTGACAATACATATTACATACACCGCAGAGGCATTCCATACACCGCAGCGCTGGATTGTTGACCTACACGGTTACACCGCAAAGCCGCATTCGACACCGCAGAGCCAGATTTTTGACATACCCCTGCGTGAGCCTTGAGGTAACCTATGTGAGGTATTCATTTTAACATTCTGCAAAAACATAGTGCTTGATACAATAAAACCACAGTTCTGCATGTTTTCTAAATATATAACATATATGCACCAAAAAATTATTATCCCAGATTGATGAACGGTTGGAATACGCCAATGTCTTTTCAGCTGGAGCTGAATTTGAAAAATCTTGTACTTATGTGGATAATTATCAGTCACTGCGGACTTTTGTGGTTGGGTATAGTTTATCTGTAGCTGATATAGCAGTTTGGTCTGGTCTAGCAGGTATGCTATTTATTAGTGTTCATTTATATATTTGTAGGCATCTATTTTTATGAGTTCATCATCAGTTGATGCACATGTTGGTCATATACATAGGGCATTGCACACGCAGGACTAGTTTGTAACTTTGTATCTCTTGCTCTCTCAAAAGGATGTGCAAGGAGGACCTTGCTTCAAAGTTCGAGATGAAGGATGTTGGATTGATGCACTATTTTTTGGGATTGGTGGTGTGGCAACAACCCGAAGAGATTTTCCTAGGGCAACACAAGTATGATATTGAGATCTCGAAGAGATTCAAGATGGAGGATTGGAATACAAGATAAAGCATACAATAGATGGTTCTCCTAGAAGCAGGGAGTGGATTACGAGGAGGCAATTACATTCGTCATCATATATGCATCTATCAAGGCAGTTACATCTATTACCTCAGAGATGGGGTGGAGGATTCATCAGATGGATGTGAAGATTGCCTTCCTTAATGGGGTAATTGAGGAAAAGGCATATATTGAGCAGCCTCAGGAATTTGAGATCATGGGAGGGAGTCCCTTGAATGCACACTAAAGAAGGTCTTATATGCCATTACGAAAGGCACCTCGCATGGTCATCTAGGATTGATGGGTAACTACTTGGATTGGGCTTCACCAAGAGTGAGGTGGACTCCAACTTGTACTATGTACCAATTGATGGTGAGCCACTTATCTTTGTAGTATATGTTAACGATCTCTTTTCGACAAAATCGAAGAAGCTCATAGGGATGTGCAAGGAGGACCTCGCTTCAGAGTTCGAGATGAAGGATATTGGATTAATGAACTGCTTTCTGGGATTAGAAGTGTGGTAGCAGCGCGAAGAGATTTTTCTAGTACAGGGCAAGTATGCAATTGAGATCTTGAAGAGATTCAATATGGAGGTTTGCAAGACAATGTCTACACCCGTGATTACATACTTAGGGAAGCTTAATGCTTCTGAGGGTGAATTGGTGGATCCCACATTGTACAGACAGTGGAACAAGTCGTTGATGTATCTGGTTATACTAGATTGGATATATGCTTTGCAGCGAATACACTCAGCTAGTTTATAGTGGAGTCGAGGAGGGTTCATTGGGTGGTGAAAAAACATATGTTGAGGTATATTTGTGGTACAGTGGCATATGAACTAAGATATGTCAAAGTTGGGGAGTACAATTGCAAAGCTATACAAATTCACATTGGGCAGGGAGTGCAATGGACAGGAAGAGTACATCTAGATGTTGTTTTAGCTTGGGGTCAACAATGATCTTACGATTTAGCAAAAATATGCACTGAATGGCACCGAATGGCACATAGAAATCTTGCGACCTAATAAATTTTAATGTTTTTCTAGAGTACTAGGAAGTTGGAGCTTCCCTTTCAATTAGAGCTAAAGTATCTTTTACTCATAAAATATTAGAAAAACATTCGAAGGTTTTTCTCCCAGAAGGTTTCCACCTAAAAAATTCTTGTGCACAACTCTTGTGATGTGTTGATGATTAATTGTTAATGCTCTAAATTTTGATAACTAACTAATTGCAAGAGAAATATTGATTCACTCAATGGCACATAGAAATCTTGTGACCTGATAAATTTGATTTGATCAACAGCACATAGAAATCATATACCATTTCATCAAAGACAAGATTCAAAGAGGTGTTGTGACATTGCAATATATTTCCATAGGGGAGAAAATAGCAAACATTCTTACCACTCCCCTAGTGAAGGGAAAATTTGTGTTCTACAAAGATAAGTTGTGTTTGGTGGAGAATCCCTTCCTTGCTTGGAGGGATTGTTGATTTTGTGGCTTCGAAAGTTCTTCTTCATAGGCTTGTCTCTAGCATGCAAGAGCAGAAGTCCTCTTTAGGTTGACTTTCGGCTACTATTTATCTAAGGATAAATTTTAAATTATTTAAGTGACTTAGTTCTACACTCCACCATTGATCTAAGAAGGCTGGGATTTAATCTTAGTCTCTATCAGTTTGGAGATTATGGATTTGGCCCATGGAGAAATTATAGAGAGAACGCATGGGAGAGGATGAAGACACCTTATATTGTTGGTGTGGAGAGAGTGATTTTCTCACTAAGTGAGAGGCTCCAAGATCGAAGAAGGGAAAAGGATTGCACCAAGGAAATTTCGACAGAAATTTTTAGTAAGGCCAGGTCTAGGAGAGGGGCCGAATTGCTGAAGAGGATGGCCAAGTTTTGGAAGGAGGCCAAATTATCCAGGTACCGATTTTTCTCTAGTGTGCAAGGGTTGTACAGAGGGAGAAAGAGGGGCCAAGTTAGCTGGTAGAGAAAGATGATTTTCTAGTGCCGAAATATTCAGGAGGGTCAAGTTCCTTGTGGCCAATTTCCCAGGGGCCAATTTCGGGTTCCAACAGTTGTAATTTTTCTATGTATTCTTTGTAGCTGGTCTAGGCTCTAATTTTCTTGAGTAATACAATGTTAAGGAAGAATGTTTTGGTCAGAATTTTCTGTTGCAGTGTGATTGATTTCCCTTTTTTTGAGGTAAAAATATATCAAATCCGGTATTAGAGATTTGCCAGACAATCTCTTTATCTTGAAGCATTTATTGGTTTTCACATCCTTATATTATAGTATCACTCCTTTTAAGCTATATAATCTCTAGTAGGTCTTCAAGGCCATTAATTTTGAACTCCAAACTATTATTACTTAGAAATTGGGTGCATGAAGCCAGTACGATGCTACTCTTAGGATTGTTCTACTCAATATGCAGCTTTGACACATTATGATATTCATATACCTTGAGTTTAAGTCAATATAAACATCCCCATATACTCTCCACAATTTATGCTTTAATGAGCATATATTAATATTTAGTTGTAATAAATTGATGCTTTAGCTTGTTTTTAAGTTATATAAATATTTTAAGAATATATATGGTGCTGTACAATTCCTTGGAAAAAAATATATAGTGCTGCACAATTGAATACTAAAGCTTAATTAAGAGATTACAAACATGGGAGCTTAATTAAGAGATATGGGCTTCATTGTCAATATAGATTATAGGAGGAGAGAATTGAGTACCTGATCTAATTCCTGATATATGCAGTAAATCACCCATAAAGCATTGCTTCATATATATTTTTGCCACTATTGTATATAGTTCCTTCTTCAGTCCTCATCTGCAATCCTTCTATTTCCTTGAAAAGTTTTCTATATATATGGGGGAGAAAGAATCCAGCATTATCACAAGTATTTACCTTTATCTCTTTCCAGTGGGAATTGTATAAAAGGGTTTCGTTTCTGAGTAAAGAGTGCTTTGTTTGCTTGATGTGCCCAGCGAGATCTTACATGGCTTGTATACTAGATGTAACCACTACCAGTAATGATAGTGTATATGGTATATGTTCCTAGCATGGATGTCTGAACACAAATAGCTGGGAAACAAAAAAGCAAAGAGAGTTCCATCCCTTGTTTGGTTGAAGTAACCAATAAAGAGTTTACACACCTTGTATTTGTTCCCTTTTATACTAGGAACCCAGCAAAGATGCCCCGTATGGTACATGTTCCAACTTCCACACATGAGTGATAGAATAGGAGTAGCTGAAGAAAAAAGATTTTCACTTCACATCTAAATGGGACAGGCCAAGAGTCTCATCGTTATAGCAAAGATTCATCTACTTTTTTCCTCCTATGGCTATTGATTCATGTTGAGATGTATCCCTTGAGTTTATTGAGTACTCTGTGCACTCGATTCATTACATTTCCTACACTCCGGGGAAACTTTCTTGTGATGAGTTGATCTGTTGAATTGTGAGAAACCCTGATGAATTTGGGGAACTCACTTCAACATAGCATATAAATAAATCGTTGATAAAGGCCATTTGATTTGTCTACTTGCAGGTCCTATCATTTTGATGGCAACCTTACATGAAAAAGCTTACATTAACCAAGGTTTTCAGAGAAAAACGCATACCCCACTTTCAACATCCATTAACCAACGTTATTTGAGGTAGCATTACATAGGTTTAGGGACATCAATCTTAAATTAACCAAGGTTACCAGAATAAAACACATACTCCACTTTCCACATCCATCAACCAACATTATTTGAGGTAGCATTTCAAAGAGTGAAAGCAAGATTCTACATGGGTTTGGGGACATCTAGGGACATACCCAAATGGTATTGTGGGCCTCCCAATGTATCAAGGACATTACCAGATGCACTGAGATGGTCAAGTAGATACCGCTGTTTCACATATCAATGACACCTGGGCATTTTAAAGATATTTTTCAATAAAGTTTTACTCGAGAAATAAATAAAATAACTAGACCTACAAACCCCAATCTAAACAACCAACATACTAACAACAAATCCTAATTTGACTGTTCCCTATAATAAAATATAAAAGAAAATGTCACCCAAACAATAACAGAAGCACAGTTTGGGACGACTGTTGCTCAACAAATGACTATTGAGAAAGAAGTAGTTTTTCAGCTTGGGAAGGCTCATAGAGGAGTTACCATCATTTTCAGCATAAAGAAGCCTTACAGCAAAAAGTTTTAGAGAGATCAGGAGAGGAGTTCACATTCAGCTTGGGAGAAGTTTTTTATTTCCACGGAAGCTCTTGCAGGAAAACCCCCATGTACCTCCATACATTTCATGAATGTTATCTAGTGTAAACCTGATGATGCTGATTATGGCACCTAACCCAGTAGAAGCATCAAGTCAGGTAGACATTCAGCTTGGGAAGGCAAGAGAGGAGTTACCATCATTTTAAACATAGAGAAGCCTTACATAGGAAAGTTTTTTAGATTGAGAGATCACAAGAGGAATTCTCATCATTTTTCAGCTTGGGAAGTGTCATTTAAATTTTCTTACAAGGAAAGACTTGCAGGGAAACCCCCAGGCATTTTCCTGCATTTCATGGATGTTACCTAGTGTAAACCCGCTGATGCTGATTACAGCACCTGATCCAGTAGGAACATTAAGTCAGGCAAACAACAGAGGCAGCAAGTCTGGGGGATCACCCTGGAGACATCCTACATGAAGCTTAAATCTGGCCCACCTGGCTTCTTGGGAGGAGTTTTACAACATAGGGAATTTAAATTTTGAGTGAGCAATCTTCAAATTTTGAGGGGTTTCATCTGATTAAGCATTGTTCTCTCACCACCCCACCCACCCCCAACAACCTTTTTAAAGGTTGGGAGAGTTCTTTTGGCCCTCTCAAAGACAAATATTAAAAAGCTATCCAAGAAAAGGCAAACAAAGCAAACAAAGGAATCATGGCAGAATGATTCAGTGAAGCAATTGCTGTCACAGGCATGCACCAATTCCTCAAAAAATGTAATTAAGATGTCAAGTTCTTCTATTAAAAAAGCAAAAGATGGCATCGTGGCAAAAAGCCAACTTTCAATGAGGCAATTATTGCCACAGACACACTACAATTGCTCACAACATCCCAAAAAACTTCTCAGCAAACAGACTTAGGGTCAATTGATCCAAACCCAGCCTCCAGAAGAAAGCAAAGATTATTCAGCTTCATATGGCAGCTGAGAATGTTAAGATGTCTAATTTTTCTATTTGATATCCCCACACTTTCATGTCTGTTCTGATTAATCAGTCATTGGTAACCAAAAAGAGGGTTTCCTGGGTATCTAATTTAGATATGTATAATGTACTTATCGTGATTGCAAAAAGGCAGAAGTGCAATCTGAAAGCTTTTTATAGCTGATTAGATACCTAAACTGTTGGGGAATTATTTATCGTATATCTTCATCCAGTTTATTGAAAGGAACATAGTTGCTCAGTGCTAAGCTGCTAACACATTAGCGTTGAGATGGGTTTACAGTTTCCACTGCATGACTAGAGATGTTACAGATTAGTTAGCACAACATTATAGGACTTACACAGATTAGTTTCCAAAGTGCAGTTGAATTCTAAGCTAAAGCAGAAGATATTATGGAACTCTAGGTCCAAGTATAGGAATTCCATTAGCAAAACCGATTTCATGGAAAGGGAAGACTTAATGTAGCATTTCAAAAATGCATGACGTGGACCTTTATTATGCATTTTAGATTAGAAACAGATAAGACCAGGGTGCATCTTCTACTAAAAGCAATCCTAAATTGAAATTAGGGATCTGTACTTTCTAGCCTCTATGTAGAGGAAAGGAAGCCTCGAAATGTAGCTATATTGAATACATTTGCAACAAAGAACCTACCTTGTTTAGCGTACGAACAGCTGCAAACCGGAGAACTGGCTTTGATGAGCTTAAAAACAGCTGCAAGACAGTGATAGCCGGAGTCAACTCTCGACTGGTCACTCCACTCAACTCCGTTATAGCTCTTGCAGCTTCAAATATGACCATTTCTGCTTTGTGCCGCAAACAACCCTCGAGGTAGTCATAGAAAGGGCGATCAGGTGCTTGTGTATTTAAACTCGATTCTCTTATAACCTGGTTAAAATGTAAATGACTGTTAGAAATATTATAGCACATACATTAGATTACCATCATTTGCCTACTATGCAAGCTTAGGTGTATTGAAAAGGAAATACATCCAACCTGACTAGTGTAACGGATCAAAAGACATTGAGCTAAAGGTGAACGAACTGATCCTCTGGTTAAACTGCTCACCAGCTTGCTCACAGCCAAACGGTCATTTTGTCGAATCTGTAATAAAACATATCAATTATGCAGTACTATTTTCAACTTCAAATTATAGTTCTAACTGTCCTGTCCAGTAACAGCAAATATGGTTTTGAATAGGGATATAACTGATCAGCATTTTGTTCTTAGTTTTTCCAAAAGCCATAAATCCTACAATTGCAAAAAATCAATTTGAACAATGAATCATATAATCCAATCCTACAATAAACTAAGATTTGTGCTATCAGCCATATATTCCCCTCAATCATCATTCTGCTTTGCCTAGAAATTGTGCATTCTTTCAAAAGCAAAGCACGTAAAAACATTGAACGAGAAATGCAAAAACAGAGTTCCAAGATTTTAGGCAAAACTTTGAGGGTTGTGTCATGTTTTGCGATAATGCATCAAGTAAACTACTGTGAAAACTCATGAAAATGTGCCTTCCACAATAATACACCATTGCAAACTCATGAAAACTCGCAACTTCATGCTATCCTTTCCAAGAATGGATCACAGTAAACTGCCATGAAAACTCATGGTAAAGGAGACATAGTTCAAATAGAAAAAGAAAACACATGCATGCAATAATCATGAAAATGTTTAAAACAATTGCATGAATGCACTCGTACAACCACCAACAGTAAAGCAGAAATTAACACCAAAACAGTTGTACCAGCATTTTCACATCCAAACTATGTGATAGCAAACCCAGTTTCCAAAGCCCTGAGACACATTCAGTACCTATCCCATAGAGACAGTAAGTACAAATTGTATGAGCAGCTATAGTTTCCATAATCAGCCAAACCAAACTAACAAAATTGAAAATTCCAGTGTCTCAGCCGAGTCGGAGTCGGCTCGGCCGTTTTTTAAAACACTGGTTTCAAGTCAGGTAGGAGGACAAGCTTCAGGGTCTATGGAAGTAGCTACAAGTACCAAGATAGACTTGGAGACAGGTTTTGGTGGTGGAGGTGCCAAAATTACCTCCCTAGCTAAGAGGGAGTGTTTGTTTTGGTAACTTGAGGGTACTTCTATATTGGCAATGCCTAGCATGCAAAGTGACCGAGCACATTTCTCTCTCTATGCACTTTACTTTAAAAAGTAATTTTATAAAGCTGGAAAGTGTACTTTTTACTCTTAATGAATAAAAAGTGACTTTTTATAAAGTGAACCCAATGTGAAATTAAGTCATGACCGTTAAATCTCAGCCATTGAAATCTAGGGTTAGGCATTTTAGTCATTAATGAGAAATAAAAAGAGAAAAGAGAGAAAGAGGCACATTCTTTGAGGAGAAAGGGACGAAGTGAGGAGCTGAATAAAAGCATAAAGATTGAACACGCACTTCAAGGCAATTTTCAGCCATTATTTGCAAGGCGTACAACTGAGTCTTACAGTAGCAATTGGCACAATTTTTAAATGGTGTTCAACATGTCTTTGGCACAAAAATCAAGGGCCACAAAATGCCTTTATTGATGAGTTGTTTGGCATGATTTTCAAGGGATAGTAGTTAGTACAGCAACGTATTTCTATACCATACAACGTGTTTTTCAAGGGTTGTACAACTGAGAGAAGGGTAATCATATAGCAACAACACAAACAATTGAGCAACCTTGCTTCCAAGTTTGAGAGTTACTTTTCACTCGTATCTTACCTTTCTGCCAACACCATTGCTAGAAGTGCTCAGTACTTGGACAATGGCACCTCATGCCACATGACAGAGGCTAGAGAGTTATTCAATAGTTTTGCAAAGTACGACTCACGAATCCATATTGAGCTTGGCGATGATGCCAAGTACGCATTGAGGGGGAAAGGGACAATTCAGTTCCAACTTGAGTCAAGGGCGTCCTTTGATGCACAAGAGGTATTCTATGTACTTGGCCTAAAGAAGAAACTTTTGTCCATCTCGGTAATGGAGGACAAAGGTTATGAGGTTGGCACAAGTGTCCATCTGCCCAGAGGGAGCCAGTCCAAAGACTACGTGTACCTACCCTAATGAAGAACCTTTTGTCCATCTCAGTTACAGAGGACAAAGGTTATGAGGTTGATTTCCAAAGGGCACAAGTGTCCATCTGACCCGAGGGAGCCATTCCAAAGACTACATTGATGATTGGAGTCAGGGAGAGGAACCTATATAAACTTTAGGGTCAACCTGTTCAGGCACTAGAGCACACCAGTGAGAGCATGTGCGAGCATTGGCACAAGAGGATGGGACATCCCCATCACAAACCTTTATCATTACTGAGGCGAATGGCCATTGGGCTTCCAAACTTCAATCTAGACCAGCAAGAGGTGTGCAAAGGGTGTGCAATTGGCAAGAATGTCAAGGCATCCTTCCTAGAAATGAGACTCAATCCAGAGGCATTTTAGATATGATCCATTCTGATTTTGCAGAGCCTATGTCAGTGTCTTCAATAAAGGGCGCATCTTACTATGTGACCGCCATTGATGACTTCCCAAGAAGACATGTATCTGCTTCTTGAAGACCAAGGGTGAGGTCTTTAGTCATTTCAAAGTTGAGGTGAAGAATATGATAGGAAAGAAGATTAAGGTGTTGACGATAAACAACAGGGGTGAATACACCTTTGCTGAGTTCACAAATTCTTGCAAGGTGGTTGGGATCAAGAGGGAGAAGACAGTGGCCTACAACCCGCAATTGAATGCGGTTGTAGAGAGGAAGAACCAGTCTATCATCAATGTGATGAAGGCCATGATCCATGATCAGAGTTTACTTATGTTTTTGTGGGCTGAGGCATGCAACACAACTTTATATTTGCATAACAACAGCTCACACCGAATTATGGAGGATAAGACACCAGAGGAAGCATTCACAGGCAAAAAGCGTGAGATAGGAAATCTCACAATATTTAGTTTTCCAATCTACATCCACATAGTTGTGGAAAAGAGGACAAAGTTGCAGCCCTCATGTGAGAGGGGCATCTTGGTGGGATATACTAAGGATTCGAAGGTTTATAGTCTTCCTGACAAATCAGCGGAAGACAATGTTGAGCCGAGATATCAAGTTTGAGGAGAACTTGGCATCTAGAAAATCGCAAGACCTACCAACAATTGCAAAGAGGCCTCAGGAGAAGGAACCAAAGGAGGAGCCGAGAGCAGAGACTTCCAATGGCAAAGATAGCCAACCTTCAGTGCAAGAGGAGTAATCAGCTCCTTCAACATCAATCAGGAGGCCTAGGTGGTCAAAGCAAACCTTGTGGGATGCTCAAGAGCATGTCAAGCCTCCTATGACCACTTTCAGGGAGAGCAAACCTCTGCGGAAGTTTCTGACGTACATGGCTTTGATGATCAACATCATAGACTCATAGCCTTCCAACTTTGAGGAAGCAACCAGCAAACAGGTGTGGAGAGATGCCATGGTGGAGGATAACAACTCCATCATGAAGAATGATGTTTAGGAGATTGTGTCGAGACCAAAGGGGAAGTCAATTGTGACTTCGAAGTCGCTTTACAAGGTTAAGCATGCAACAGACAACGGTGTGGAGAAATACAAAGCCAAATTTGTGGCTAATGGGTTCTCTCAAAAAGAGGGAGTAGACTATGAGGAGACTTTTGCTCCGGTAGCCAGAAACTCCTCTATTCGTGTAGTTCTTTCAATAACTTCTAAGATGGGATGGAGCAGCCATTAAATGGATATGAAGATTGCCTTCCTCAACAACATCATTGAGCAAGAAGTCCGCATTGAGCAACCACATAGGTTTGAGGTCCATGACAATAAGACGCGTGTGTGCAAGCTTAAGAAAGCCCTGTAGCAAGCACCCAAGGCCTGGTATACCAACATTGACAATTATTTCCAAGGCATAGGGTTCACCTAGACTAAATATCCCAACCTATACTTCTTGCTGGTTAGATCTGAGCCACTCATTTTGGTGTATGTGGACAATCTCATTCTGACAAGAGCAAAGAGACTGATTACAAGTTGCAAATTAGATCTAGCATCAAAATTTGAGATGAAGGATATCAGGTCGATGCATTACTTTCTGGGACTTGAAGTTTGGCAACAATCAGACAAGATCTTCCTCGAACAGGGGAAGTACACTCTAGAGATCCCGAACAAATTGAGGATGGAGGACAACAAACCGATGGCCACCCCATGGTGACCAACCTAAAGAAGATTGATTCTTTAGTTTTAGAGTTGGCAGGCTCTAGATAGTACAGGCAGTTGATTGGCTCATTGATGTATTTGGTCAACACTCGACCAAATATCAGCTTTGTTGTTAACAACTTGAACCAGTTCATGGTTGAACCAAGGTAGATTAACTAGGTTGCAACAAAGCATGTGCTCAACTATTTGCAGAGCACAGTAGGATATGTATTGTAGTACCTTGGTGGAGATGGTGTGAGGTTGCAGGATTACTCATATTCAGACTGGGCAGACAGTGATACAAATCGGAAGAGCACCTCTGGTTGTTGCTTTAGTTTGGGGTTAGCAGTCCTTTCCTCGTTTAACAGGAAGCAGGCTTCCATAGCACTAATGTTGCTTTAATTTGGGGTCAATAGTCATTTCCTGGTTTAGTAAGAAGCAGACCTCAGTAGCACTAAGTTTCGTTGAGGTAGAGTACATGGTAGCTAGTTTAGCTAGTTGTGAAACCATTTGGCTTTGCAAGCTACTCACATAATTGTTTGGTCATGTTGACCACTGAAATGTACCTAAAAAAATTGAAAAATCCAAGCTCAAAGATATGTCAGAGGCTTCATGTACCATCAGAGTTCATATTGTACTCAGATTCCGCAAGCCCTACAGGGATGATGTAAAGTGACGCTAATGTGATGAATTGAATCATGTAACAGGCCTAGGTAACTTGGTACATTGTCATCAAGTGAGTTTACTCTGGGAGGTTTTTTTTACTTGGTTGATTATTAGCAATGTTGCAGTTATCATTATCGGGATATTATCGGCAAGGGAAAAAATCGGACAACAACAACAACAACAAAAATCAGGAAAAAATCGTAAAATACAAAAATATTCATTTTTCCAATTTTTTAAATATCTAAAGCATCTACAACATAAAATAAATACATTGACACATAAATATGATAAAAGAACTAATATATAAGATGTGTAATATCATTTCTAGTGCTACATCACACATAACACTGAATCATGTCCTGAATCGTAAGTCCTGACTCTTGAGGCCCAACTCAACCTCAAAATATTAACAAAAAATATAATAATGTATCTCGTATCATGAGTCATAATGTCATATACAATGAAATGAACCAAATAACTAAAGTCTAATACTATTGATTTCCTCTGCCCCTCTTGCAAGAAAATGCAATAGCTTTTCCTTTTCCTCTAGATGTAGATGCATGTGGAGTGGCAGTGGACTCCGTTGTGCTCTAGAAATTGAAGAACTAGGAGCTACAGGAGGTAAACCACGTCCTCTATTGGTGACAGGGGTAGCTTGGGTAGGTTGTGTCACCTCCTCCTCCTGTTGCTCCTCCTCATCAAAAAATTGGAAAAGCAAAACAAAAAAATCTTGACAAAAAACAAGATTGTTTTCCCAAAAAAAAGATTTTTCAAGTTATTACGATTTTTTCGCGATTTTTTGCGAACAAAAAAAAAACAACAACAACTTAGTAAAAATTGGGCAATAATATCGCCAAACTCAAAAAATCACGATTTTCCGATATTATCGCGATAATATGGCGATTTTTGCAACATTGATTATTAGGTTCTTTCAAAAACTTAATAATTAATTGAGTTTTTTCCTCCAAGCATAACCCCAAAGTCGAAGTGTGGCTTGATGGCGAGGCCTTGGGTGAGTCTTTATGTCTAGAGTCATTGTATATTCCCATACTAGGTCACTCATAAAATTTCGTGGAATTTGAATAGATCTAAGGATTAGTTTTTTAATTCTTTAAATTTCTCGCGAAGCGGAAATTTGAATAAATTCTGAATGTAAAATGTAATAAGTGATGTCTAGAGAAGTTGTATGGGGTATGTGTGCTCAAAATTACACCTCTTACCCTCAACTTTCTACTATGACACACTTTGAGGGGTTGAAAATAAGTTCTAGACCCTCAAAATCCATTTTTCCTAAGTTTTGTGAAAATTGTGGCAATAAATTAGCCCAACCATTAAATAAATTAGAGAAAATAAATATCCACACATGCCAAATGATGTGGAAATGAGGTGGAAAATCATCAGAGTTAAGGAGTGATGTGGACTCCACCATGGACCAAGAATCAAGGAGAAACATGTGACCAAAAAGGAAAATCAAATTGTTTAGGAGAAAACGAGTTCTCAAGGACATATCCCACGATTTGTGGAAGCTAACTCGAGTTTCAAGCTCAAGTCTTGAGTTTGGTTGGAATTCACTTGAGAGAGATGGAGAGTGGTCTCCTACCACTCCACTTCACTCTCCCACATGCCCCCTCATCTCAACAAAGTCTCCCTCATCAAGGATTGTGTGGGCCTCTAAGGAAGAAATCGAGTTGCCACTTGGGAAATTCGAATTTGCAGAGAGAAACATTGGGATTGTCACCCATTTGATTTGGGATTGCCACCCATTTGCCTTGGGATTGGCTCTCAACCTTCTATTTAAGTGAGCATTGGTCTTTCACTATGTAATCATGTTATGAGCTCTTAGGCTTGAGGAAACTGTCATTTTGAACACTTGCAATTCTCTAATATAAGAAAAGAGTTTGGGGCAATTTTGATAGTGTTCTCTTGGCATTTTGAGCTATCTTGCACATATCCTTGATTTTGAGTAGCATTCTAGGAGTGAACTTGCCAATTTATTTTTGGAGGAATATTTGGTTTATTTGTTCTAATCTTTTGTAAGCTATTTTTTGTTTCAAGTGCGTAGAGAGAAATCTATTGGATATTGTGTGTAGGAATCCATTTGGGCGTGGGAGAAGCCTCACATAGATCAACTCACTCCCAGATTCAAAGTGACTCAAGACTCGTTGATTTTCACTCCAAGTCTTTTATATAAAAAGGAGCAAGAGGGGAGTTTCCCTTTCTCATAATCTACTTGAATCCTCCATTTATTTAAATTACATGTTTCTTTGATCTAGAGCTTTCAATATTACATAACCTACTTAAGAGCAATTTTCTAAGCTAAAAAAGTATGGGGGTTTACTCCCCTTATTTAGTTTGGTTTATTGTATAATAGTATGTACTATATCTTGTTTACTTTGCTCTCTCTCTACACTAATACTCTCTTTTGTTTTGCAGCCCATAGTTGGAGCTTTTGGCAATTATAGTCTTGAAGAGAAATCTTGGAAACCTCTAACTATTTATTTGCAGGACCTCCCCCACATTTGAACACCAATTTCAAGGAGGTCGTGAACATTAGAGGACAATTGCAAATAAGCTAAGCTGTGGGCTTTTGGCGCTGAATTTAGTCCTTGTAATTTTCAGATTTTGAGAGGATCTCATTGGCCATTGTGGTTGCCAATTTTTTGAAGGAGATTCTAGTCCATATAGCTCCTATTTTGTAAAAGTTCTCCTTCATCTTTTGGGCAGCCCTCTAACAGGCCTTCTACTCATTGCAACAATTAATAAAACATCAAGATTTTCTTGTAGGAGCTTGGGATTTTACCCATGGCATCCCTCTTCCTCATTTAAAGGGAGGACTTTAGTGGGTGGATTGACTTTCCATCTCATTCTCCTAGCTTTCATACTTAATTTCATTTGCATGCTTAATTGAGAATTAACACAACCTCACTTCACATTACATTTGTTAATTTTGATATATAATTTCTCGCATGCGTAAGTTTCAACATTGACAACTTGTCTTGAACAATTTCATTTATGTGCAAGCATTTTACTTTTGTTGGAAAGCTTTGATCTATTTGTACTCAACTTGTTTAATTGTTTCACCAATATTTGGATATATGCTTCATTATTGTGTCAACTTATGCTTACATGTTTTGGTAATTTTGGAGCATTATATTTCACTTGAAGCAATTTTATCTTAAGCAAACTAGTTGTCTCATTTCATTTAGCTTGTCTACTTTCAATCAATTGATGAAGCACATGCAACACTTGTGAGCTAATTTCCATTTTATTTCTCCAATTGAAGTCATTTTTGCAATTTATGTTAAGCACTATCTCATTGTCCACATTTTGAAGCATTGCAATCAACATTTCTTTTGGGGCAAACTTACATGCATCTCATTTAAGCATATTAGCATAATTTGCATTTCTTAAAATTCACCTCCAAGCATAAGTTTGTTGAACAGAAACCTTAGGACCAATATTTTCTTAGAAAGTAATTCAAATTGGTCCGGAGTAAGGTAAAGTGACCCTGCAGTTATGAAGGTGGCATTGTCCCCTTGTAGGAACGAACGCACACATGGCTTGTAAGGAATAAGGGAGGGGTATCATTAACAACAAAAAATGCATCCTCAACCCCTCTTCCTTGCAGTGACCCCAAATCTTTACCCTTTGGTAAGTGATTGAAAAGAGAGTCTCTCACTTAGAATAGGCATTTAGTTTAAAACTTACCAAGATAATTGCATTTTACTTTAGTTAAGTGCATCTCATCCTAATTCATTTTATTTCTAAAGCTTTCTTACTTGCAAGTTTATCTCATGTACTTGTTATGGTGAACATCTATTGAAGTTATCATTTTCATTGTTGAAGTATTTCATTGAGCAAGTGCAATATCTTTCTTGTTTGCAAGTGAAGCTTTGGTTCATCATATTCCATGTTGCAAGTTATTTACATTGCCATTTTACATGTTTTTCAATCATGAATGATAGTATCTTAGCTTAAGGCATCTCTTTGCAATTTGTACCTTGCAAGTTAATCTTTCTTAATCTAACATTGATTTGTTTTGCAAAATAACTTGTTTTATTTCATTTAAGCAAGTGTTTATTATTTTGAAGCAATTATTTAACGCACCGGTTTTACATGCTTATCTTTTGAATATGTTGATGATCATTGAGAATATTTTTCATTCCATATCTTGTATTGCTCATCATACCGGTTGAACGTGCTCATAATCTTGAAGTAGTCC
Source organism: Pinus taeda (assembly GCA_000404065.3). NCBI lineage: Eukaryota > Viridiplantae > Streptophyta > Pinopsida > Pinales > Pinaceae > Pinus > Pinus taeda. The sequence goes on from APFE031383531.1 coordinate 140,475, forward strand.
AATTGACTTTAGGATCTCCTAGAAACTCATATCATTTTCATCTAATTTTTCATTAAGGACCACCCCCCTTAGCTTACCTACAAGAGAGCTAGGAATAGGTAATAGCCCCATCTCTTAGTTTTGCCACCAAGCCACACCTTATAGTTTTGCCACCTAGCCACACCTTATGGGGTTAAGGGATTTTTCTCACTAACTTAGGTGTGTGTGCTAGGCAGCAACAACAGATCAGAAGCTTGGGCCAACAATGATTCACTGTGATAATAGGGTTGTACCAAACTCTCAACGAATCTAGTATTTCACGATAAGTCAAAGCACATTGAGAACAAATACCACTTCATGAGAGACAAGGTGCTAAAAGGAGCAGTCAAGCTCCAATATGTTTCTACAAAGGAGCAATTGGCAAAAACTTTCACCAAGCCCTTGGGGAAGGGCAAGTTTGTTTGGTTTCAAAACAAGCTTGGAGTGGTGGATAATACCTTCCTCGCTAAGAGGGAGTGTTAATGTTTGTTGCTCAAATAGGTATTTCCATGAGGATGTCTACATATGAAAAGCATCATTAAAAATATACTATGCTTTTTCAGAAGTTCACTTTATTAATTAATTAATAAAGTAAACAATTTTTTATTAAAGTGATTTTTAATTAATAAAGTGAATAAAGTTCCCCGGTGGGGGTGGGCAAACAAATGAAAACCGTGCTTCGGGGTTGTCCCCTCACAACACACGGCAGACATGCTTGGAGTTAAGTTTGGTTTAAGGGGATGGTACCATTACTGGTTGAATTCTCAAAAAGTGAGGCCTTGTATTTTAAACATAGTTGTGGGAAAGGGATGAACTGTTGGAACTTTGGCAATGAGTGTTGGGCGTAGGGAGAGAAGTAAGGTCATTGACGGGAACCATCTGTGCTCGCCTGGGTACTGGTGAAGCACAGTGGTCGCCTGTCTTGCAGTAGTGTGGCTCAATATCTACTCTCAAATTACTATTTTGGACCCTGGCACAAATCTGAGTGGAGGGCTTCTTCCTAGCAGTGAGCTTGGCGAGGAATTCAAGAGCAGTAAAGTCAATTTCGTGAATGGGTTTCATAATGGCTTAAACCTCGGTCTAGTGCAAGTAACCCTTTTGTCTTGTTTTTGGGTCTCCGGCTGGTTCCTAATTTGTGTTGTGGTCGCATTCTAGGGTTATTTCTGTCTGAGGTGCGTAGTGTGGGATTGGGACCAGGAGGGTGGACTCGGTAATTTACTCAAAGGAGAATTTTTGTGCCTATGTAAGTGGGTCTCAATTACTCGAGCCCTGGAGGGTGTCTTAGTTTCTTGTTTGGTTTTGTCTATGCTTGGGTATTTTCCTCTTCTTTGTCCTAGCCTGGCTCTCATGACCACCGTTTTCTTTGTTTTGGGTCTATGTCGGCTTAATTTTATCTTTCACCCCCAGTTTCCTTGTGTTGTAGTTGGCCCACCAGAGTCTGTTCTTCATGGTTGGGCTTTCTAGCTAGGTTGGTAACTTATATTGCATTGCAAGCAGGTGCAATTTCGATAGAAGCCAACACCCTCATCCTTGTGAGCGTGGTGGAAAGATTTGTCTTCTCACCTTGTATCTAACAGCAGGGGAATAATATCAATGATTGACAATCAGACTTCAAGTTTCAAAGTCCTACCAATTGAGCAAGAACAAGCAAGCCTGAACCATAGCCAAAATCAAAGCCTGTAGCTAGAGTCAAAGCCATAAGCATGATTTGGTTTGTGGTCCTCTTGAAACCACCATATAGTAGAAGATTTACAGCTTCTGCTAGACATTGGTACATCAGTTTACAGTCACCTTCAAATCACCATTTGCGAGTACTTACAATGAGCAGAAGATATCAACTTCTACACAAATTTGGAAATGCTATGAGAACTATTGAACCTTAGAGCCAAGTTCCACAATTTAGTTTTTGATCATTTTCAAGCCACCATCAATTTGCAATCATCTTTAAATTACCATTTATGAGCACTTCCAATCAGCAGAAAACATTAACATCTAGCCAAATTTGGAAATGTTTTGAGAACCACTGAGCCTTAGAGCCAAGTTCTAGAGTTGGTGGTCAGCCTTAAACCACCATCTGCTAGCCATTTGGTTTGTTGTCATCCCAAAACCACCAGATTCAGAAAGCCCATTTAGTGAATGGTAGCTATACTCGTCTCTCTAATTGGACTCACAAGACCCCCTTCAGATTAAGGCAGAGAATGTTAAACACCTAATCCATTAGGGTTATTGTAGGGAATATGAACCATCATCAGGAGTCCAGGAGACCTTGGAAGATGAATCCAACAGCCATAAACACTGTACTTATATGATTATATGCATAAGTTGCTATTAATAAGCCTATTGGAACTTCAACAATATTCATATCTCAACAATAAATGATTCTCTGATATGCATCTACTATTCAATGGAATATCAAACACAATTGTGGATCCAAGTTTCAGTCCCAACGAGACCAAGTATACTAGGCATGAATCTGGCATGCCATGGCCTTAAGACTTACATAATAAGTGCCAATTGGCACTTATTAACATGGATAACTATGCACCACACCGACAATCAGCTTATTCAGTATTCTAGAAAATAACCGTGGTTGTTGATAAAAGACACAAAGTAGCCTGGAGTACACAGTCAACTGTTGAAAGCATGAACTTCTGGTTTGCTACAAGGTCCAATTCCAATGATGTCATTCTTGTTGACAAATTCCTTTGGTACAAACCCCCACACTACAGCACATTCCATTGCCTAATCTCCTCCTATATAATGTTATAATATCCAGACTTCTAGACGGTGCTGTGCTAATTAATACTGTCTCAGGGCACAATTATCTCAAGTCTATTCCATGGATCTTATGGGTGTGAAACAGCATTTGATGACCTGATATCAGTCATTTTAAAAATTAGCAATACCAGGCAGCAACAATGCTTAAACCCAAGTCATTTTTCATTGCTGGTCTTAGTATGTATCATCAACAGTCACTTCAAAAACCATTTAAAAGATTGCAAAATAAGCAGGAAGATTTCAAAATACATCCGACAACAAAATGAGGTCGCATGCATGATAGGTTGCAAAGAGAAAAAGGAATATCAAAATGACTGAGAAGCTGCTTGAATACGTTGGAAATTGGGAAACAAAGTACCTTTCACAACTGCAGAGGCAATGCAAAATCACACTACAGTGCTGTGATTAGCCATAAAATTTACAAGCAACTAAACAAATTCTCTGTAAATTTCCACGAAGAACACATAAACCAACCTGGTGAAGTAAGCCTAGTGCATGAAATTGTACAAGAGCAGCTCGGGAGTTGACTGCTTCCTGGACCTCATTACTCCATCGTCTCACAATCTCAGGATTGGTCTGCAATGCAATGGTTAAAGATTAAGTAACAGGGAATTAACCTTATTAGTTAGGAAAAGATGTGACCATGAAAGCCTTAATATGACTACCTGAAGCAAGTGAATTCCACTGACAAGGGCAGCACTGGCTACAACAGGATTCTTGTCGACAATAGCTTGTTTAAGATATCTTTCAATCTGACCCAACAAGGCCCCATCTGTGATCCTGCATAAAACTCGTATTGCATTGGCCCGATACATATCCGTCTTGCTATTCATGTCTTTCATTAATGAACTTGTCACAATAATAACCTGGAAGAGATTTGATGAAGAATCGGTAAAACCAAACTAAGGAATAATCTTAAAGGATCATCATAAAAGAGAGACACGAGCTAATCCCTCACCTCATCGGCAGAAGGAGAAAGCTCCTTGATGATCAAATAAACCATTCTCCTCAAGCCAGTGTCCTTAGACTGAAAAAGCTTTGTGACAGCAAAGAAAACTTCTGTAGCTTCAACCTGCAAAGAAAATAAGACTTGAATCAGAAAATCAGACAGCAAATAATATGCACAACAAACTCAAACAACTATAAATAAGAAAGATTTTCAACACCAAAGAAGAAACTAACCTTCGTGAAAGTCTCCCCTTGATTAATTAAATATAAAAGCTTTGTGATGACCTGAGTAGCATCCAAGCCGAAAATTTGTAAGTCAAACAAAAAGTAAGTAACTTTATTCAAATAAGGCAGTATACGTAAAATTCAAACTCCAGGCAAAGCAGTACCAACCTGGGCACATCTCCTTGCATCGAGTTGAGGATCATTGAAAACACGAGCTTCCTGCAGGACTGCTCCCTTTTCGATCCCAAGAAAGGGAGAGTACTCCGCTGAAATGAAATGAAAACGAAATGAGATCTTCATTATCGTCCTTCGAAGACTCCACAGGATCTATGGGATGTCATCAAAAGCAGACCACATAAAATGTATACAACTCTATGTAGCCATATAAAATATGAGATATGATATGCAGTCAAGCAACTTGTGGTCCAGTGGTTAAATCAAAGTACATTCAGTGTTCAGACACGGCTTCAAAATCTCCGAAAGACATGATGTTGCATTCGCGTGGCCAACAGAGTTAACTACCGCATCTGAGACCAAGGGAAAGTCCCAGTAACCTTAACAAGCCACAGATGCGGCGCATCTCAAAGAACAAAGCCAAGTCGCAATTATGGATGAATTCAATGGAATAGATAACCCTTGGTTGTGCCACGTAACCAAAGGCACAGTCCATTTCATTAACAAAAACCCATTTCCCTAACAAAAACCCATTTCCCATACAGAACAAACGAAAAAAAAATATACGATTACAAGATATTATATTTAATTCATATAATTCCCATATTGCATTGTAAACCAGTAGATTTAGTAAATTGTCCTCTCTCTGACTATGATAGAAAAGAAGATTTTCCCTATACTCTAATAACCCCTTGAGAAAGCCTCCTACATACTTGACTGTAAAATTCAGCCATGCATTCAGAAATCATTCAATAGTTGCTTGGAAAGGGCAGAATCAAAAGCTTAGACATTTCTCCGCCCCCGAAACCATGTGAACGTACCCAACTACAGAATTAGGATTTGACAATGCGATCCGCGTATTAGAACAACATAAACAATATACTGCACGCATAGTAAAATTATAGCTATATCCACACCGAAGTAAAATTTACCCAAAAATGATACACCTTCCCCTGCCAAATTACCAACGCACTGACATAAAATGAAACCCCAAGACAATAGACATAACAGGCATCTGAATCAGCTTTGCACACTACAACGAGTCATGATCGATGCAATCCTGCGTCGATCTAAGGCCCGTCAAATTGAAATACATGAAAATCTCAACTACGAACATATTTGGTCAAAGAATGCTATCGGATCTGCAAAAGGGGGGCATTGATCTGTGTCCCTGAGGTTTGTTTATGGACGCCCTAATGTATGGGTTTATGGACATTTCGAGCATTCTCTCCTCGTAAGCTAAAAATGATTCGGATTGTATGGATCAACTACCAGGCACACTGATACAGAGGCTTAATATCATAAGATAAGATTACCCGAGGGTCTCTAAATATTCCATGAATGCTTAAAATTTCCCTGTAATTTTGGGAAAATGAGTAGAAGAATACCTTCGTCATCTCGATCATCGTCCTTCTTCACCAGGGGCTGAGCAAGCGCCATTGCCGTTCAATCAATGGTGGCAAGTCGATTTCGGAGTACTCCTCGTCTCTGTAATGAGATGGGAGATTCGTACACGAGAAAACTCACTCTGCTACTCTATCATCTATCGTGAGGTTTGATATGGTTGAGTAAATTTATAGCGACCCTATTTCAATTTTCCAAATCATGAATATCGGGTCATTACCGCAGCGCACTTCATATCGGGTTCTTGGGGAGGATTTATGTTTGCTATGTTGGTGAAGGCATGGTTAACATTTTAATTAAGGATTAATAGTAAAAGATTAAATTTATTTGTTAGGGATTAAAAGTTGATGGTAAATTAATTTTGGATATTAATTGAGTTTATCATTTATTTTAAGTTTGATTTCTTTAAAACAAGGTATTATTGTAATATTTCATTTAATCGAGTGTTGTAATAGTTTATTTAAATTGCTTAAATTTATTTTTATTTGAATTTATCAAGTGTATGGAGGGATTAAATTTCTAAACACGCAACATTTTTTAGTGTAAAATTTGAGAAAAAGTTTGCACCTCACTACATTTTATTTTTCTCAACTCTTAATAGATCCATAGCTAAAATGGTTTCGTCTTTAGACTTTTTTTTTAACCCAATTTAACTTATTTCCTTTAAATAATTTAATTTATATATGAATTTAAATAAATATATAAATGATTTAATTATATTATTATTGTTACTATTAAATTATTTATATTAATAATATATATAATAAAAAATTAATTTTTAAAAATTAACCGTGAATTTATTTTATATACTTTGTACCTAATTTAACTTATTTTCATAAAATAAATTATTAAATAATAAATAATAATAATATTATTATTAAAAATAAATTATATATAAGAATTATTAATTTAATTAATTAATTTTAAACTAACCATAAATTTATTTTATATATTTTTTACCGGATTAAACTTTTTCCATAAAATGAATTATAAATTATTAATAATATTATTATAAATTAACAATATTAAATTAATTTTGACCTGAGTCCTTTAGTCAAAATTAGCTGTTGGAATCTCTGCTCAGACTATTTAACATGCTAAGCTGGATCTGTTACTTCAACTTGTCCTGACGATGAACCACACTGTTGGTTCGAAACCCTCGACAAAGGTCTTTTGATATGTGATTTATGCCCAAATTCTTCTTATGATGAATCACAGAAGCCTCAATTCTACAATGGATGTAGACTCATTTAAAATACATATATATATATATATAATGTTTTATTTATTTATTTTTTTTATTTGACAAAGTCAAAATGTTTACATAATATAACATCACAACATCTCTTCCATATTGGGTTGGAACACCTCTTGGTACAATTGCCCAATTTATTTGAGTAGGGTTTAGTGCCTAATAGGCTCAAGGTTCAAACCTCATGGGGAGGGGTTGAGGATGGAAACCACTTTTTGGGGATTAAATTATCCCAAGGGACGTCCAAGCTCAATCAAGATTTTCATAATCCTAATGATAAATTCCGATTAGTGGGTATACAGTTCTTCCATCCAATACACACGGACGAACTAGCTTTAGAATAAATAATAAAACTATTTGTTTATCTATAATTTTTTAATCTATATTTATATATAATAAAATTAATAATAATGGTTATTTTCAATAAAGTTTTGGTTGTGTTTTAATTAAGGAATAATAAAAAAATTGATTTGTATGTAAAGGATTGATAGTGATTATTCTCTTTTCATCTCTTGGTTTCTGGTTAATAGATAATATTTTTGTTTGATATACTAATTAAATATTTGTATATGTATGTGATAAGTTTATTGTTGTCAAATAATTATAAATCATAGTCACCAATGGATTTGGAGTCAATGAAGCACAGGAAGTGCGCAGCTAGGGTTTTCTAGTTATCACTGCTTCTCCCCAAGAGTCTGCAATACTGCATAACATCTTGTGAGAGTGGTTTGTGGCTATTTTAGTGTTGTTGTGGATTTGGAGTTTCAATTTTTAGTTTCTTGGCTCGCTTGTTGATTTCCTTTGTGTAACATGCTCCTCCCACATTTACCCACTTTTGCAAGCTTTCTAGGGTAAACATGAGTTGAGTGTCACTATGATATGACCCAACCTCCAAATTCTAGTTATGGAAGTGGGGCCTACAAATGACAACAAACTGACATCCCTTAGAGGTTGTAGATCACTCAAGAGCCTATAAACTACCCTAGGTGATCAATCCCTAAGTTGGAACCTTTTTTCACAAGGTTTACACCCTAACTGCACCCATAAGATTGCAAGCATGCGGTTGGGAGGCTATAATCGCACGCACAAGCCTATTTGCTAGTCATTATGACCCAAAATCCCTTGTTCTACGCATGCGATCGCGAGATCTATGACATGTTTTCAGGCTAGCCTCCAAACCACTACCCAAAACTACGTGTAGCTTTCCAAAATCATGACAATGATGATAGAAATGCTAAACAATCAAAGCTTGGGTAAAATATTGACGTAGACATGCCTAATGCATGATAGACATTTTGTCAAACATATCATAGATATATAACCTACAAGTCATGAATGCAAATCAGATCATAAACTTCTGAACTTCATTTTAGAACCACCAAGAAGGCTCTATGCCCTCTCTAGTTAGTTGCAACAACACTTGTTAGCCCATGTATTCATCAATCATTCAATAACTTATCAAATCATGAATGAGATACATAACCAAAGCACATCATATAATCAGGTATATAACTAACATATAACCATAACAAAGACCATAACAAGTCAGCCATAATATCAATATGTTAACCAGTATATGTGCTCATATATCACAATAGGAAAATATCTCATATTAACATATGCAAAATCCAACCAAGTCAGGGACTTCCATGTACAACCCGAACATAGATTGGCTGAACCAAAATATCTCTTTCCGTTAATCAACCTATTGACGGTGCTGGACCCGCCAACATGTCAGGGGATCTCCCCGGTAAGAAGTCCCAACTAGACCTCAGATCGTTTGGTGTAGGAGTCCCAGCAGTGGGTCGTATGGTATCGCCTTGACCATGGTTGCACACAGAGGCAAGTAGGATACCCATGTTGGTAGCAAGGGTGTGACATGCACAACAAGCCAAGGAAGGTGTATGAATGGTTCTAACACACTGAGAGTGAGGTGAGTGTGCCCCTCGGAAACTTGTGAACGCACGTGGTTAAGAAGGGAACACATGAACAAGGATGCATCACAAACTGGAAGGCCAGTAAGCTGACAATCCAAAGTGATGGTTGAACCAACATCACATTTCAGTAAGATTCATACATACGTATACAGAAAGAGTTTATACACACATGTATAAGCAAACATATACATATATCATTTAGAGTAAACAAGATAGTTGAAATACAATAACAATATACGCATGAAACGTGCTTGCTCTGCTATATTAATAAGTGAAAGTTCCAATCATCAATACAACCATGACTGACCACTAGTCCCGATAGCATAACGTTACATTCACTACTGCCATCTCCTCCAAAGAGATGTACTAGCTCTGCACTATGGAGAAGCCAAGGCTCATCACAATACTCTCCAAGCTTTCTCTAAGATACTCCTATCGAAAGATTGGTTGACCAAAATCCTATACAATGAGTTATGAGTGACTATATATAGCAAAGGGTGGGGTGACCCTTGACATTCCCCTTTGTGATTGTTCATCTACCCTCATGACTCTTCAACTACTCTATGATTGTTACATTCAATTGTCGACATTTGAACTTCCACTTGACAAGACGTTACATACAATCTGCACATGTACCCATGTGAGACAAAATAGGCTTGAGCGAGCCATGCAAGACATCACTATGACTTGGACAATTGTGGGAAGACCAACTCTTCGACATCCTCACGATGGTCGACAGCAGCGAACTAATGCCAAACTTGGTAGTCTGCGATGGTGTATGTCTACTCTGTGGTGACATCTTTTTGGAAACGAACTCTTGCCTATGTTGCATTTGGGTACACTACTCTAGCTCCTCTGTCTAACTCATCTAATAACATGCGCATCATTGTCTTGAGTGCGGCCAAACCAACGACATACTGATGCATGGGGTCTGCATTGATCGCCAAGTCTGCGTTGGTGGCTATGCGCATCAACTCATCAAAGTACGAGTCAAGCTCCAGTCAGAGTTGTGCCTTTGTCTTTACCTCGGTGAGTGTCACGATAGATGGGATCACATGTGCACGCACCACAACATCCATGCTTCTGAATACTCGTGCATGGGAAGCCTGCAAACTAGTGATGAGTTGCAGGAGTTCTTTATAGTTCCAGATCTAACTCCAGATACGTGCCTTCAACTCAACCACTCTAGGCTTCATCATCTTGGGCAAGTGTAATGGGGCTCCCTTATATCTCATTGTCCATGTTTGCATGTGGTCAATAACAGTATGTAGATTTGACAAGATATGTGCTCTCCTAGCACATCGTTGTTGCCAACCATTGAGATGGACAACTGCCTTATGCACAGTACCAAATCTGGAGTATAACATCTGCATGACTATATCAAGGGATGATACTTCATCCAGTATCGCCTTCTTCAACTCAGCTCAGGCGATGATGTAACTAGTTTTCCTCCCTGCTTGGTCGTCTATAACTCCTTAGCCATTCTCTCATTCTCTACTATCAAGAAGCAAACACTCGAGCTAGCGGCTTTGGCATATGCTCTGGTAGCATCGACCAATGTTGTTGGATGTTTGCGCACGTCAGATATGATCACTCATTCCTCAAAGTGTGCAGGAGATGTGTGGTCATCTAGAGTAGACACTTTGCGCAATTACACAACTTTATGATGTGACTCATCGAATGATATGTTGTTCATCTCTTCTTCCTGGTTGTCTCCAAGGATCTCAGTATCTCCTTGGTCACTTGGGACTTGCTCTTCTTCCAGATCCGGTGAAGTTGGTGGGTCGACCTCTTGGTGGTAAGGCATGAGGTCGATGTCTTTCTCTAATTCTGGTTGCTCCCTCTTTGTATCCATTTGCTCAAGTGCTTGTTCACTCTCTTGAATGAAGTCTTGTTCCTGCGACTACTCACCCTGCCCGCTTGGTGCCAGCTGTTCAGATGAGTCAACTACCTGTATGGGCACAGTTTCAACTATCTGTACATGTTATGCCACTTGTTGTATCTGTCCTTGTTGCACTTCCTTCTCATGTCTGCACAACTCTTGTTCCTTCCAGAGTTTCTCCTTCAACTCATGCAACTCCTTCACTATTTCCTCCATCCTCTGTTTTTTTCTCTGTCATTTCGCATTCCTCTTATCACATTATTGCCTCTTCGCCTCTATTACCAAAGTTGCTTTCTGCACAAGTGGGTCTGCTCTGAACTTGCAGTTTTGATTTGCCTCCGCGTTGTTGACAATCTTTCTCTTGCCTTTGTCGCGCGCCAGTATGTTTACCTCTATTTTTGGTGCTCTCCTGGATGTTACTTCACGTTGCTTTGCTAACCATTCCACAACGATGCCAACTGGTTCATTGGGCCTAGAGAATCTATGACAATATCTCCATGGGTCTTCCTCAGCCCAATGACACGCCCCGTGGATCCAAGGAAACTATACTCTTGCATAGTGATCCTTCACAAAGCAATGCGGGTCATACAGATTATAGCTTCAGGTGTCGAAAGGATATTTCTTGAACTCTTCTGTTTCGACATCCGCATGCTTGAGATTTTGTATCTCATACAACCTGATCCGCAATGGAAGAGTGGGCCAAGGTGCCTTCTTCTTTCGGTGCAGCCTAGCTGACAGTCCTGCCAAGATGTGGTATGATACTTCATCCATGACGAGCTTGTCAATGGCAAACTTCGATAAAACATGTGGAGGCTTCTCCGCGTTCTACATTCGTATGAAGGTGCCAGACGATGAGGCATACCAATTTTTTATGTCGATCAATGCCTCCATCTCTGCCTTCGACATGCAAGGTGGATCCTGCTTAAATATCATCTTGTACACCGGGGTGACAAAATGATCTGATAGTTGTGCGATGACCCCTAGGAAGCTGCATTCGGAAAAAAGTTTACAATAAGTATTGACAGAGGTTTCCACTGATGTCCATGCCCACTTCAAGCTCAGGAACTCCTGACGAGCACAGATTGCATCCAAGATGTATGTGGATATGTAGATTTATACTCGCTGACCTTTGGGCGGTTGTCGAGCTCCTATTACTTGTTCCTTTAGCCTGTGAGCCAACATGTCAGACCAGTTGCATGCTTCGCCTTCACTGGCCATTTGGTCCAACACGATCACCCAACTCTGCGGGAAGGTCTCCGTGCTCTCTTGGCCATACAAGCAACATGCAAAGATGACCAAGTACTAATACACCTTTCACAGTAACTTCATCTTGTAAATTTGGTTAGGTGTCATCCTGAATTTGACTAGCTCCTTCACCCAATTTCTTAAGATATCCCTGGAGTTGGCATTGCTACTGGCTATGTTGAAGGGTGTCTCCATGGTGATCACTGACTTCAACAATTGGTACATATGCTGATAATCCTATGCCCTTAAGGTAGAAATCTCTGTCCCGAAGACACTACTCAATTTCATTGTCTTGGGATCAGTGTGCGAGATGATCCAATGTATCATGTCCGCACATGGGAACACGAGATACCTGCATTCAATCTAGTACAAGCCGAACTTGTGAATGTTCACATAGACTTGGCGGTATTCAAGATTTCCCCCAAGTGTGCCTGATAATGCATCATTGACCTCTTTCCATTTCAACTTGATATCTTTGTCTACAATCAGCTTGGTGTCTTCATATATTGGCAAACTCATAGGCACTCTCTCAACTGCTGCTCCAATTGAGCTTTCGTCAGTGTCCTTTGACCCCACTCTCTTGTAGGTCGTTGATCCTGAACTGTTGAGAGATCGATGAACACTTGCTATATCTGGAGACATGGCAACATGCATGGCAATAAATATGCCAGTTAAAACCAAAGCAAACTTGAGGGATGACATGCAACATATCCAGGAAATTACTGGAAAGGATTACGCAATTTTCACTAGAAGGATGGGAAACTAACTGTCAGAACTACGCAAGAGGAAGTTTGGACTGTCGGGAGGCTGGTTGACTACTGGGATTGCCCAATGTGCAATCCAGAATGGCCTGCTAGGTGTTGAGATTGCGCAATGCGCAATTTCAGCTAGCAAGGGATGCATGCCCAGGGATTGCATTGTGCAATTTTCTGGGCCAGCAGTCAATGCCTCTTAGAATTGCGCAAGGCAAGACTGGAGGACACTGACTGGCTAGATTTGCGCATTTTCTGGGAGGAAGGCAGAGCCTTCTCTCTCATAATTGCGCAATGCTTTATGGGTGAGGCAAAGTCCGGGCCAAGGTTGCCCAAACCCACCGATGGGAAATTGAAATCATATGAAGATGTGAATGCATGGCGATGTTGAGTGTAAGCAGGAACGAATTATCATGCATTCAAACAACGAATGCAAGATTCAGAAAATAGAACAACATGCATGTGTGTGAAACGAGTCACCAAATCGGAGATCGTTCGTGCAAAAAAATATCATGCATGCGATAGCAGTGAGATGCTAACGAAAACTAAAATGGTACTTGTACAGGCTAACATGCATGCAAACGACAGCAAGCATTCATAGAAATGAAGCAGACATCACTCACACAAGCCAAAACACAAAAATCGACAGAAATGCTGCAAAAGACAAGTAAAGTGGACTTACCCATAAATAATTGATTTGGATGTGTCGAAGACTCCTGGATGTGATGTGGGATGTCAGAGCTCCAAGAGCAATGTGAAGAATGAGATCCTAAGCGTCAAATAAATAAGTTTAAGGCTCATGATGCGCATGCCATAAATCTAGGAAAAAAACAACACTTGGAGGGAGTTTCTAAAACGATCTTTGCATGTAACCTCCAGCTGCTAAAAATAGTCCCCTAAAATATAGGGATGCTTTTTGCATGCTACTTTTTCTATTTCAAGAAAAAGCAACCCACGCATGCAAGTAAAGTTTTCTCGGTCCCGGAGGGAACCGGTCAACCTGAAGGCACATGCAACAACCTGCTTGACTGAGAGGGATTTTTGTGCAAACACTGGCAAGAAACTAGGTTTGTTGTCCAGAGGGATTTGACAATTTCAGGAAGGAGCAGCTGACTACTTCCCAAAATTGTGCAATTTCTAGGCTAAGCTGCACTGTTGGGCCAGATTGCGCAATTTTCACTCAGAAGATTGTTTGACAGGATTCTGCAGTTTCTGGGCCCAGTAGGCTGCCAGTCAAATTTGCGCAATTTCTATAGCGAAGGCTAGTTCCACTCCAGAATTGTGCAATTTCTTAAGGGAGCTGCTCAGCCAACAGATGGCCCAAGTCCAGACTGGCGCCTGTGAGGGGAGTGAAGCAAGCTATCATGCATAGGCTGACAAGCTGCTGAAAAACCAATGAAGCTCATGTACTTAACAGTGCAAGACACGCTACTGAGGATGATTTGTATGGAGGCTCCAAAATGAAGCTAACGAAAAATTTTGGAGGGTGTTTGTTGCTACTACAACAATTGGCAACACACTGGTAGAACTCCATCTCTCTGAATGAACCTTGTTCGTGAAAAGCAAGTCTAACACCTCTAGAAGTATTATTCATTTCTCTGTTCGTCTTAGTCTCCACACTTGCTTGATTGTAAGATGTAGCATATGTCAAGCCCTTGGTCGGTTTAAACACATTCCAAGACAAGACAACACAATTGTTTCTATTGGGGATGAGGGGTATATTGGTGCACAAGCAGTATGGTCGTCAGAGTTTTAGTTTCATCTCTGGTGTTGCTCCACTACTAGCAGGCCTAGACAGTACCCCCTCGGAGTCACGCAAGAACACAAGCATCACTCTACTGCCAACAAGTATGGTCAATACCCCGACAGAGTTACTTTCATCACCTCGCTGCGCGGGAAGCCTTTCTCTTCTTTTGCCTTATTCATTTTCCATTTTTTTGAAACTTTTTCACTTTTTTTTTTTTCATTTTTCATTTTTCGTAACTATGCATAACAATTATTCATTTTAGAGGCGGAAGAGGGATCCGACTTATTGAGGCACAAGAGGTTGTTCCTTCAGAAAAGTAGTCTAAATATTAATATACAATAATATTATATATATATATATTAATTATATATATATATATATAATATATCTGACGTGCTTGTTAAGGTTTTCCCCCTCACCATACTCTACTTAACTGAGCTGATAAGGATTAACCCAAAAACATCCGACTAGAGTAGGTGACACTAGTTAGTGTGCAAGCGTTGTGTTTTCACCAAGGTTCACTTCGAATAGTACGTATTTTCCATCGACATATCATGGAATAAAGATAACAAGTTCTTCATAAAGAGGCAGGGCGACAGATAACCAAGAATTGATAACTACACAAGTCCTCTTGTACTTTACCCATATTGTTTCAAGATTCACACACGATTTCATGTGAAACTAACCTACGAACGTAAAACAAGCAAGCAAACAACAAAACAAGGCAAGATAAGAAGTAAATGTGTAAGCAAAGGAAGTAAGAAAACAAACAAACATGCAGAGTAAGAAGAAAACATGCATGCAAGCAAACAAACCAAAAGAAAACATTACTCCTACTCCTAAGATAACAGTGCATGGGTCTGCTCACGAGAAGTGATACTTCAAATGTAGCCATCGGTGCATTGGTCGACCCATGTTGGTGAAGGCATGGTTCCCGAACAACATGGTTGCGCGAACCAACAAACATGAAAGATATAAAAATGAAGACAAACACACTCTGAGTTTATATGTGCCCATAGAACATAAGTGAATGCAAGTGCATGACATGCGATCCGTAGACTTTCCATGGTGTTATGTGACACTACACGCAACTGTTAAGCATACGCATACTCTTGACTGTGACATGCAAGCAAATGAAAGAAACAAAGACAACGTTGCACACGTGTGTTTGCTATGTAAGATTCCTCCAATGCATGAGCGATGGGATTGTGTAGTTCGAGTGGATGAAGTATAATATGCGTGTGAGATTGATCTTCAATGCATACAGATGAGTGATGAGGAGCCTCGAGTGTTTTAACGATTTCTTGATTGGAAGTGAAACCAACCTCACGATAGTGAGGGCCTAACATAACCATCATCTCAGGCTGAAGTGCCTCGATAGTTTGTGGGGTTTCGACTTTGTCGACAGATAGATCATCATAAACAGGTGGCTTGGAAAAATCAACTGTAATAGAATCATCATCGTGATCGAATACATGAGTAAATAGATCACAACATCTACGATCAACAAAATCAATGATTTCATCGGCATCCTCATGATCTGATGAATCAAACAGAAGGGTAGATGAGAAGCGAAAAATTTCACCCTTCGTGCTTCTGGAAAAAGCAGATGAAAAATCAAGTGGATTTTCAATGAATAATTTGTCCTCTCTATTGTCAGGTGATGGACTGACATCCAACGTGTTCTGTGAATGATCAACAATGGGTCCATCTGTAGATGGAGATACACATGTGAAATCATGGATGGCAGGATCACCAAAGATGTCAAGAAAGAACAGAAGAGGCTCAGACAGAAGAGAGTCGTCCTTTGCCGAGGGTTGATGCTCAAGCTCCCAGTCATATTCTTCATGAATGATAGCGCAGGTTGGTTGACACCAACTCCATCGATAGCTTGATCCTCATTCCCAACAAGTGTAGAGTCCGGAATGGAAGAACACAAGACAGTGCAATCCGAAGGATCAACATAACACGAAGACGAAGGTTGAGGTAAAACAGGCATGTGACAACCCATGGGCTTCCCAACCAAATCTACGCAAACAATGAGAGAAGTGATGTTGGGAAGATGTGACAGTTGAATGGATGTGTGTGCCTATTCTCCCACATCACTCTGCGGCGATGGAGTTGTTTGATGAGGGGACGGCGGGGTAGTCACTTATGAGAATGACTATGTCTGTTTTTGATTGCGCAACTCCATCACTGAAGTATGTTGAGCGGGGCTTGGGCTTCAACTTTCTTTTAGGATTAACATATCTGGTAATATAGTACTCAAATCTATCCATGAGATACTGGAATTTCATCTCACTTTTCAAAGCTTGAAACTGCAACATACGGAAGCGGTCCCAAAATTCCATTGGCGATTCATGTGGGGCCTTTCGTTGTTTTAACAGTTTTTGGTCAAGAGGTTTTGGATCAAAATGATGGAAAGTAGATTTAATGAGATCACAGAACTGCTCAAGTGAGTGCACGCTGTCAGGAGGTAGACTCCAGCACCATCGTTGTGGGGATTCGTGAAGTGTGTATGCAAGAAGTAGACTGACCTCTTCTGCATCATCAAGGAATGCATAAAAGTCTTCTAAGTACCGAAGCCAGGCTACTTTTCCTTCACCATCATACATGAATTCGGACAATAGATCAAAAAATTCCCTCATGATGTTGAGAGGCTCGGCATGTGAAAGACATGGCAGAGGGATGAGTATGATAGAATCCATGGTAGATGTGCAAAGGTTCAAAACATGATGAGAGGACACATCTTGTCATCTTCCCTCCTTTTAGCACCAGAAATGTTGACGGTGTTGGACCCGCCAACATGTTAGTGGATCTCCCTGGTAAGAAGTCCCAACTAGACCTCAGACCGTTTGGTGTAGGAGTCCCAGTAGTGGTTTGTACAATATCGCCTTGACTGCAGTTGCGCACAGAGGCAAGTAGGATACCCCTGTTGGTAGCAAGCGTGTGGCATGCGCAACAAACCAAGGAAGTGTATGAACGGTTCTAACATGCTGAGAGTGAGGTGAGTGTGCCCCTTGGAAACCTGTGAAAACAAGTGGTTAAGAAGGGAACACACGGGCAAGGGTGCATCACAAACTGGAAGGCGAGTAAGTTGACAATCCAAAGTGATGGTTGAACCAACAACACATTTCAGTAAGATACATACATATATATACAAAAAGAGTTTATACACACATGCATAAGCAAACAAATACATATATCATTTAGAGTAAACAAGATAACTGAAATACAATAACAACATATGCATGAAACGTGTTGTCTTTGTTATGTTAAGAAGTGAAAGTTCCAATCATACAATACAACCGTGACCGACCACTAGTCCCGATAGTGGAACATTACAGTCACTGTTGCTCACTCCTCCAAAGAGATGTACTAGCTCTGCATTATGGACAAGCCAAGGCTCATTACAATACTCTCCAAGCTTTCTCTATGATACTCCTATCAGAAGCTTGGTTGACCAAAAGCCTATACAATGAGTTATGGGGGACTATATATAACAAAGGGTGGGGTGACCCTTGACATTCCCCTTTGTGATTGTTCATCTACCCTCGTGACTCTTCAACTACTCTATGACAGTTACATTCAATTGTCAACGCTTGAACTTCAACTTGACAAGACGTAACATAAAATATGCACATGTACCCATGTGAGACAAAATAGGCTTGAGCGAGCTATGCAAGACATCACTATGACTCAAATAATTGTGGGAAGACCAGCTCTTCGACATCCTCACAATGGTCAATAGTAGTGAACCGATGCTAAGCTTGGTAGTCCGTGATGGTGTCAGTGTACTTTGTGGTGACATCTTTTTGGAAACAAACTCTTACCTCTGTTGCATCCGGGTACACTGCTCTAGCTCCTATATCCAACTCGTCTAATAACATACGCATCATTGTCTTGAATGTGGCTGGACAGTGACATACTGATGCATGGTGTTGGCACTGATCGCCAAGTTTGCGCTGGTGGCTATGCACATTAGCTCGTCAAAGTATGATTCAATATCCAGTCAGACTTGTGCATTTGTCTTTGCCTCGGTGAGTGTCCCAATAGATGGGATCGCATGCGCGTGCACAACAACATCCATGCTTCTAAATACCCATGCATGGGAAGCCTGAAAACTAGTAATGAGCTGCGAGAATTCTTCATAGTTCCAGATCTGACTCTGGATACATGCCGTTAGCTCGACCACTCTGGGCTTCATCATCTTGGGTGAGTGTAATGGGGCTCCCTTGTATCTCATTGTCCATGTTTGCATGTGGTCAACAACAGTATGTAGATTTGACAAGATATGTCCTCTCCTAACACATCATTGTTGCCAACCGTTGAGATGGACAACTACCTTATGCACAGTACCAAACCTGGAGTACAACGCATGCATGACTATCTTAAGGGACGATACTTCATCCAGTATCTCCTTCTTCAACTCGGCTTGGGTGGATGATGTAACTAGTTCTCCTCCTTGTTAGGTCGTCTATAACTCCTTAGTCATTCGCTCGTTCTCTGTTATCAAGAAGCAAACACTCGAGCTAGTGGATTCGGCATATGCTTTGGTAGCATCGGCCATTGCTGTTGGATGTTTACGCACGTCAGATACAATCACTCGTTCCTCAAAGTGTGCAGGAGATGTGTGGTCATCTGAAGTAGACACTCTACGTGATTACACAACTCTGTGTTGCGACTCATCGAATGATATGTTTGGCATCTCTTTTGCTGGATTGTCTCCAAGGATCTCAGTATCTCCTTGGTCACTTGGGACTTGCTCTGCTTCCAGATCTGGTGAAGATGGTGGGTCAACCTCTTGGTGGTAAGGCATGAGTCGATGTCTTGCTCTAACTCTAGTTGCTCCATCTTTGTATCCATCTGCTCAAGTGCTCATTCAATATCTTGAGCGAATTCATGTTCCTATGATTGCTCACCCTGCCTACTTAGTGTCAGTTGTGCGGATGAGTCGACTATCTGTACGGGCGCAGTTTCATCTGTCTGTACATGTTGTGCGCTCTACTGTATCTGTCCTTGTTGCGCTTTCTTCTCATGTCTGTGCAACCCCTGTTCCTTCCGGACTTCCTCCTTCAACTCATGCAACTCCTTCATTGTTTCCTCCATCCTTTGTTTTTCTCTCTGCCTTTGCGTGTTCCTCATGTTGCGTTGTTTCCTCTTCGCCTCTATTGCTAAAGTTGCTTTTTGCACAAGTGGGCCTACGCTGAACTTGCAGCTTTGTTCTGCCTCTGCATGTCGACAATGTTTCTCTTGCCTTTGTCACGCGCCGATATGTTTACCTTTGCTGCTGGTGCTCTCCTAGATGCTACTTTGCTAACCATTCCACAACGATGTCAACCAGTTCATTGGGCCTCGAGAAGCTGTGACAATATTTCCATGGGTCTTCCTCAGCCCAATGACACGTCCCTTAGATCCACGGAAACTGTACTCTTGCACAGTGATCCTTAACAAAACAATGCAGGTCATACGAATTATAGCTTTGGGTGCTGAAAGGATATTTCTTGAACTCTTTTGTTTCAACATCCACATGATTGAGATTCTGTATCTCATACAACCCGATCCACAACGGAAGAGTGGGCCAAGGTGCCTTCTTCTTCAGGTGCAACCTAGCTGATAGTCTTGTTGATATGTGGTATGATACTTCTTACATGACGAGCTTGTCCATGGCAAACTTCAGCAAAATGTGCAGAGGCTTCTTCATGTTGTACATTCGTATGAAGGTGCCAGACGGTGAGGCATACCAATATGCTATGTCGATTAGTGCCTCCATTGTTGCCTTTGACATGTAAAGTGGATCCTACTCAAATATCATCTAATACACTGTGGTGACAAAATGATCTGACAATTGTGTGATGGTGCCTCGGAAGTTGCATTCGGAAAACAATTTACAATTAATATTAACAGAGGTTTCCGTTGATGTCCATGCCCACTGCAAGCTCAGGAACTCTTGATGGGCACAGATTGCATCCAAGATGTATATGAACATGTAGCTTTCTGCTTACTGACCTTTGGGCAGCTGTTGAGCTCCTGTTACCTATTCCTTCAACCTGTGAGCCAACATGTCGGACTAGTTGCATGCTTTTCCTTCACTGGCCAGTTGGTCCAACGTGATCACCCAACTCTGCAGTAAGGTCTTCATGCTCTCTTGGCCATACAAGCGACATACAAAGATGACCAAGTACTAATATGCCTTCCGCAGTATCTTCATTTTGTAAATCTGGTTGGGTGTCAACCTAAATTTGGCTAGCTCCTTCACCTAAATTTTCAAGATGCCCATGGAGTTGGCATTGTTGTTGGGTATGTTGAAGGGTGTTTCCATGGTTATCACTGGCTTCGACAAGTGGTGCATATGTTGATAATCTTGTGCCTTGAAGGCAACAATCTTTGTCTCATTAAAACTGCTCAATGTAATCCTGCATGCAATCCGGTACAAGCTAGACTTGTGAATGTTCAGATAGACTTGGCGGTCTTCAAGATTTCCTCAAATGTTCTTGAGAATTCATCGTTGACCTCTTGCCATTTTAGCTTGATATTTTTGTCTACGATCAGCTTGGTGTCTTTGTATATCGACAAACTCATAGACACTACCTCAACTGTTGCTCCAATTGCGCTTCCATTTGTGTTCTTTGACCCTGCTCTCTTGGTGGCCATTCATCCTGAACTGCTGAGAGACGAACGAACACCTTCTATATTTGGAGACATGGAAACATGCATGGCTAGGAATATGTCAGTTAAAACCAAAGCAAACTTGAGGGATCACATGCAACATACTCGGGGAACTGTTAGAAACGATTACACAATTTTCACTGGGAGGCCGAGAGACTGACTGTTGGAACTACGCAAGAGGTTGTCTGGATTGTCGAGAGGCTGGTTGACTGCTGGAATTGCGCAATGCTCAATCTAGAATAGGCTGCTAGGTGCTGATATTGTGCAATGCACAATTTCAACTGGCAAGAGATGCAGACCCAGGGACTGAATTGCACAATTTTTTGGGTCAGCAGTCCTGCCTCTAAGAATTGCTCAAGGCAAGACTGGAGGGCACTGACTGGCCAGATTTGCACTTTTTCTGGGAGGAAGGCAGAGCCTTCCCTCTCAGAATTGTGTAATGTTGTCTGGGTGAGGCAGAGTCTGGGCCAAGGTTGCCAAGACTCGTCGACGAGCAATTGAAAGCATATGAAGATGTGAATGCATGGCAATGCTGAGTATAAGCAGGAGTGAATGATCGTGCATGCAAATAGCAGGAGTGTCTGTAGGCCACTAGTCCAATTCTCTCAAGGATCTCAAAAATCCCACAATACTGAGGTGTCAACTTAGCACATGACCCCATCCTCAAGGAGCTCCTCTTGGGCTTTATGCGCAAGTACACATGCTCTCCAACCTAAAACTTCTTGAACTTTCTATGTTGATCCACATAAATCTTTTGTCTGGCTTGTGCTGCATTTAAATTCCTCTTAATAACTTGCATTTCTTGTTCCATCTCAGCCAACATATTTGGTCCAATCAACACCTTGTTCACTGGATCACTTCAACTCATAGAAATATTACAACTCCGCCCATAGAGAGCCTCAAATGGACTCATCCTCAAGGATTCATGATACCCTTTGTTATGTGAAAATTCCACAGTGGAAGATACTCCTCCCACTTCCTTTGTTGATGCAGATATACATCCTCGACATATCCTCAAAAATCATATTAACCCTCTTTGTCTATCCATCTGTCTACGGATGATAAGTTGTACTGAAAGTTAACTTTGTCCCCAAGCCTGGAAACAATTCCTACCAAGACTTGGAATTGAACTTGGCATATTTATATGATATGATGTTCTTGGCAACACCATGCAATCTCACTATCTCCCTGATGAAGATCTAAGCTACCTCACTATTTGAAATAGTAGACTTCACTGCAATGAAGTGAGCTACCTTGCTCAACCTGTCAACCACAACTATGATGGAATCATGTTGCTTCGTTGTCCTCAGTAAACCTATAATGAAGTTTATGGAAACGAACTTCCATTTCCATTATGGAATTGGAATATGCTGCAATAGACCAATTGGGTGCTTACACTCAGCTTTCACCTATTGACAGTACAAACATCTTGCAACAAACTCAACCACCTATTTCTTCAAGCTCAACCAATGATAGAACTTCTTAATAGTTTGCAATGTATTCTGGTATCTCTGGTGGCATGAATACGGCTTGACATGAAAATCCCTCGAGATAAGATTCTTCAACTCACTGTCATCTAACACATAAAATCTTATTCCTAAATCTGACCTAGGCATCTATTGTGAGGTGATTCTCCTCATCTCTATCAGCTTCACCCTATTGTTGCAACCTCTACTTTAGTTGTTGGTACATGTCATCATGTTGCCCTGCATGCAAGATCCACTCCTGTAAATTTGTCCCATATGAACTCATAATTGAAATATGATTCACCTGCACTCTCTTATTGAGAGCATCTACAACCTTGTTCTCCTTGCTTTTGATGTACTTGATGTCAAAGTCAAACTCACTTAGGGTAGCCAAAATCTAGCTTGTCTGGCGTTCATATTGGGTTCGTCAAACAAATACCTCAGTCCACTATGATCACTCATCAGAACAAACCTCTTGCCAAGGATATAATGTCTCCACATCTTCAATGCATAAATGATAGTTGTCAACTCAAGATCATGAGTCACATAGTTTTACTTGTGCTCATTCAAATTCCTTGACTCATAGCATACCACTGACCATTCTTGCATCAGGACTCCATCAAGTCCTTCCATGCAAGCATTTGTACATATCGGGATCCATAATCTTCAGAATTGGAGAATTTGTAAGCAAATGCTTCAACTTCTCAAAGTTGGTTGCACACTCCTCAATCCATTCAAACTTCTGCCCCTTTCTCTGCAAAGATGTAATAGGATAGCCAATCTTCGAGAAGTTCATGATCAACCTCCTATAGTAACCTTTTAGTGTGGTGGTGTGGACACAAACGAATTCCTCTAGCCCGATAATGGGTCTAGCCACAACAGATACATTCTATGGAAGATTTCCTTAGGTTAGAATCAATCAAGAGGGCCTACCTCTTGGTCACTTATCTTGCTTGATGATGTCCTCGCTTGCTCGCTCTAGCAATCTCTCGCTTCCTTCTTCAAGCTCCTGAAACAAGTAAACAACAACAACACAAAAACATAATAATAGACAAATTGCAATTCAACCTACTTAACAAGTCAAGAAACATTAAGCCATGAATATGTAATATTACAAAACATGTAGGAAATCAATCGATAGTTGTATATATTAATATCAAAGAGAGATTACAACCATTCGTCTTGATGTTGTAGTCTTCCTCTAACAAGGCCAGGTTCCCACACACTTCTGCTAGCATTCCACGATGGATTCAAACAAAAATAGCTTTAAATCTCTTCTCTTTAGGCTTCACTCCAAACCAAAAGACATTTCTCCCTCACACAACTAGATAGCTACAACTAGTAATAGCTTGCTTGTCTACTCCAAACCAAAATAGCATCAACACTCAACCAAAACTCTGCAACTATAACACTCACACTCTAGTTTGGGCTTGGGAAGAAGGGAGGTTTATATAGGAAATATGGATGGGAGATGGATCCTCTTCTCGTGGGAGAAGGACTTATCCCTTAAGGTAGTTCCATCATTATAGGAGAAAGGATCCCAAACTGTCATCCTCAACTCCATCCGGCCAAACAATTTACCAGACTTTCGTTAAGGAGCTTCTAGAGCTGGAAGCTTCGACTCTAATTTAAAAAACTTTCCATAACAACACCGACACGACTAAAACACAGCTTAGTCGCTCCGGTCAGTGGGAGGAGTAGTGTTGATATTTGCACATCGGCGCGGGGGAGACAAAGGCCATTAGCACTGGTCTTGTAAACTGGGCAAAACAGAAGTTTAAGGGGAAATGGTGCAAAAGGGAAATGATCTACTCATGAAGAGGGACATAATGGGAGTTTCTTCATGAAGGCAAAGCATGCGGGGTTCATTGTAGAGTCCTCCAGGATCAAGGAATGGGGAGTATAGGGACAGTGACAAAATGTTGTGTAACAGTTAGTCTCATGAATGATCTAACCACATACACATTCCTAGGAGTTGGACACTCCATAATAGCTTTAATCTTTTTTGGGTCCATTGTTATCCCTTCTTTGGAAACAACATGTCCTAAGTAATGAATCTAAGACTGAAAGAAACTGCACTTGTTGAGCTTGGCATACAATTGGTGCTCTCTCAACAATCTCAACATCATTGCTAGGTGTTTTGCATGCTCTTCCTCATTCTTAGGATATATCAATATGTCATCAATAAACATTATCAAAACTTCCCCAGGTATGTTAGGTGGACTAATCCCTCTTGTAGACAATATGGATTTCCCTAAATCTCAAATGAAATATAGTAACAAACAAGAAAAGGATTAGTACCTTTCCTTAGCTTATGATTGATTGAAACAAGTAATATGTGAGAGATCACTTACTAGTTTAACGAAATG
This sequence comes from Pinus taeda, assembly GCA_000404065.3. Taxonomy (NCBI): domain Eukaryota; kingdom Viridiplantae; phylum Streptophyta; class Pinopsida; order Pinales; family Pinaceae; genus Pinus; species Pinus taeda. Next base: position 165,341 of record APFE031383531.1, read on the forward strand.
CTTGTCGAAGTCCTTTAGTGCCTTCCACATGTGGCTTCTCCTCGATGCTTTAGATACCTTTACAACACTTTCCACATCATCTCCATGATGTTTCGAAAGAGATCTACATAGACTAAAACACACAAAGGATCAAAGCATCTAGTGTATAGAATGAAAGATAAATGAAATTTTTAACTCAACATATATCATAAACTGAATTAGTAACCAATCATAACCTATGTGAGCGATCAAGGAATCCCACAAATGATATCACAAAATACATGATTAGGAAAGAACATATTTTTTTTATTAAATAAAAGGAAGAACAAACTTACAACCTCAAAGCCTTGATGTTACAAGCCTCTTCCCACAATCTCCAACCTTCTCCTTGGATGAAAAGCCTTCTAGCCTTATTTGTGCAGCATAAGCCTACCTTCAATGGTCCTCCCCAACCTTCTAGCCTGTGTTTGATTTATAGGCCAAGAGGAGGAGGTTTGGGATCCTCTTCCTAAGGGATGAGATCCATAAATGGTGGGATAGGGGATCCAAAAAGAGAGGGAAGTAGCTCCATGATGGGAGGGATCAAACTTGAGTATGTATCCATTCAAACATGTTGGTTGGGAAATATTTGACTAACAAAGCTTCTAGAATTTACTTTTTATTTTTACTTGTGTTAAGTCATGTGCGCAAGCCATAGTGTAAGACAGAGCACACTTTTGCGCAACTTCTAATGGTCTCTTCCGCATGCACAAAAATGTTCTAGGGAACTGCACAAAAAGCCAAAAATAGGTTGTTCGGCCTTGGGATCCAGGAATTTCATTCTCTTTGGGATTGTTTGGGTTCTAGCCTTGTAGGGGATGCTTTGGAACACTTTTATGGATAACGAAAGATCCAAACTGACGGTCATTTGCCTAATGCGACAAAATGATGTGTAACATATTGCCCCCAAAAGTGCAAAGTCATAAGAGATGTTTGATGACTGAAGCACTTTATCATGGCATGGTTCGGGTTAGAGACTGCAACCAGAGACCTAAAACAATCAATCAAATGTTACAATACAATATAAAATCATCACTAATGTAGGCATTCCCTTGCTCAAAACATAAATGTATCAAATAACCAATACGAATATACATTTGAAGATCCATGCCAATAACCAACATAGTATGGATGCATCCATCAGTGGATTTATGTTTACAATCATGAATATTTAATAACTCCACGCAACCTAGATGGATGAAACTAGATCCAGGGTCTTGATCCCCATCTCTCAATCCGTAGTACGAATCTAGACATGAGAGGGAATGTCTTGTAGTCAAACATGGTAGAAACCACTTGATTACCAACCAATGATGTGAACCGTTAACAACTGTGAGAGAAACCACCAATAATGACAACGGTTCTCAAGGTACTTCCAATACAATCTATGAAGTGTGAATAGATATCTTGAAGTCGAACACTCATGGAATTGTTCAATCAAAGGTCCATAATGAGAACCTGTCGTGGAAGGCGAGAAACCTGCCATTAAGGCATGCAAGCTTTCCAAGGTACTAAAGGTTTCTATATCAACTTCCTAGATAGTGAGCTGAAGTCGATAGGAAGTGACTCATTGCGAGGAGGCCTATGACACAAAACTCATGTCAAGTTTTGAAGAACAACAATTTGGAGTAATCTAAGATTGATTCAGGGATGGTTGACGTGATTGAAGGCTATGAATAACAAAGCAATTTTGGCTAAGGTGTCATGTTCAAGAGTGACATATTGTCTTTTACAATGTAAAAAAAACATTCTTTCCCAATTTTCCCCACCATTATTGGCAAGTACCTCTTTATTTTTGGCAAGCTTGAGGAGGATAACATATGTTTGTCCTTTAATCTCATCCTTTGAACGAGTCCTTCGAAGTTTTTTTAATGAACCCTAGGAAGGAGTGGTTTGGTATCGTCATGATTGATGAGTCCTGCACCATTTAAGTTTTACGAGTCCAGTGAAGGGGCAACTTGATGTCATATTCATGTTTAAAGAGTTTGAAAATACATAAAAAGAGAACTCATTCAGTTCTTTCAACGTAAAATTTTAAAGAGCTCAGAGAAAGTAAAGCTCAATGTTTTTCATGTTTAGGGAGTCGGAGAAAAATGTAAGTAAACTCCACAGTGCCCTTTTTTGTAAATTTAGTTTCTCAAGCCCAAAAAAGGGTAAAGTAATACATGAGAGAACTCCATTCACCATGTTTAGTCAACATATACATTTTTCGTAAATAGTCTAGTTTAGTTCGTAAAAGGGGTAAACTTATATTGAATAGACGATTGTTCATTTATTTTTATGAGTTTGAATAGTCAAGTACTCGACGATCTTTTCATGTTTAAGGAGTTTGAAAAGGGCTTAAAGATAACTCCAAGGTTTCGTTTTTTTCGTAAGTTTTATTGAGTCTGAAAAAGTGTATTCATATTACTGACTTTCAATTTTATTAACGAGCATGGAAAGGCAAAGAACTTGGAATTTTCATGTACATTTTACGAGCATGAAAAGATAACAAAGACGCTCGGGATTTTCATGACTTTAACGCGTCTTAAAAATAATAACCAGAATGGACTCGAGATAGGTTTAACTTTTATACAAGCTTGAAATAGAGAAAACAAATGTGCTTGAGAGTGTTTTCACTTTTACACAAGCTTGAAACAGAGAGGAAACTGTGCTTGAGATAAGTTTTCATGCCCCTAGCATACCGACATAGGCACATGCCCAACTTCATTTCATTTGTCTGAGTAGACTACTAGTTACTAATGGGTGGATGAAGTGAAGGTTCACTTACGAGATTAGGTGAAAGACTCGACTTAATTAGGGGAGGATTTGTTTCATTTTTTTAATGAGCTTGACACATAAAAAGAACTATGCTCATGGAACCTTGTTTCATTTTTTAACAAGCTTGACACAAGAAAAGGAATTACTCTCATGGGTGTTGTGTCTTTTTTTAACAAGGTTGACATAGTAAAAGAACTATCCTCATAGGAATTTGTTTAATTTTTTAACGAGTTTGACACAGTAAAAGAACCATCCTCATAAGTATTTGTTTCATTTTTTAACAAGGTTGACACAATAAAAGAACCATCTTCAGTCAATTGTTTCATTTTTTAACGAGGTTGACACAATAAAAGAACTATCCTCATGAGTATCTGTTTCGTTTTTTAACAAGGTTGACATAGTAAAATAACCATCCTCACAGGTATTTGGTTCATGGAGTCCATTTTGAAGAAACACATGCCAAGGTATACTTCTGGACCATGGCTTCCAAGAGATCTTCAGCAGTTTGAATATAACTCTCTGGAAATAACACATGTGAAGAGAATAAAAAGGGGAAAGAAAATCGACCCTCATAGAGTTCCTTATGTCAATTACCCGATCTAAGTCATAAGAATTTGAGCAAATAGTGAGAGGTTCGCTTGCATCGATAACTGAAAACATGGGATTGGTTGCCACATAATTAACCCGTGTTGGGGTAAATACCACTTGCATATAAGGAATATTAAGGGATGTCGAATGACAGGCAATTGAATCAAGACCGACAAAGAAAAGTTGGTTAAACATCATAATGTTTCCATTGTGAGGGAAAGACATCACTCGGAAAAGTGTGGACACGACAACTTTCATAGCATAGTGATGCAGGGTTGTCCCTGCAATACCCAGGATCTTTTGCTTCCCATGCATATAAAATGCATTACCCATATTTACACCAAACAGAAAAAACTTCAAGTCCGACAATTCCCAATTCTCAATCCATAATTAAATTCAATATCTTACAAACATTTTCTACTCACCATACCTTACCCAATCGATCACCAGTAATACGCTTTTTCTCCCATCTGTGGACTGCACCTTCATTCATACAGTAATCTCCATCTTCAGTCGATTTCTATAGTTATGCCTCTGGTCCTTCCGCGTTCTATTTCAATTAATACTGTTCTCTCCAGTCTTGGAATTGATTTCTGCTTCGACCTCAAACTCACTTGTTTTAATGCCAGCGCTCCTAGTTTATACAATCCACCATCATTCCACCTCTACACTTCTTGGTGCCTTCATCAGATGCTTTTTGCTCTACGTCTAACGCTTCTCATCACTTATCAACGTGTTCAATGGGTTATATTACACAGTCGAATTGCGCCTTTTGCCTTTGACTATATAATGCGTTTGATTGGATAATCAAACACTGCTTAGATCAACGTTTTTTCTCTCCATTCTTTTCAACACCATCGATTCCTAGTGTTGACACTAAATCACCATAAACTTATATAATACCAAGTTCTTTCAATGCACCAATGCAATTACCATCTCCGATATAATGCCAATTCCCTTGCTCCGATCTGATTCAATCGGAATCGGAAATCGCAAAGATTCAAATGCCAATCCTGCCGATTACCACAGTTTCGATCCAATCCAATCGGAAATCGGAGATCGCACATTCCAATGTCATACAATGCGATTTGTAAACTTCTTTCTGATCCTATGCGATGGTCTTATCCTTTCGATGTTCTAAGGCGCACCAAACTCCGATATAATATCAATTGGCGACCCCAATCTATGTGATTTAATATCACCACTAGCTATTTGCAGTTTCACTAACTCTGATTCGAAGTTATCAGGATATCAAAGATCACTGGTTTTCCAATTACTGCCCACCATAAACTTGCGATATATCACAGGCCCGAAATCCTTATAAACAATCTTTATGATTCTTCGTGTCCACTATCCTTTGGAACTGTATGCAATATTTGATAACTCTCTCCGACCCGAGGCGATGAATTAACAGACCCACCGAATTCCAAAATCAATACATATATCATTTCAAACTGCTCAAAGGTTCCACGAAGTATTTCTTTACTCCAATTCTCTGTGTAACGGTTTTTTTTTCCCTGCTCGTGGTCGCAACTAAGGCAGGCTTGCGCTCATTTGGGAATTCTTACAATTAAAACAAAAAACACACACAGGTCATCATCAATTCAGCCATTTCACAAGAACCCAGTATTCTAGCTCCACGTGCATTATACAAAGAGTCACAAAATATTTATTTTATTCATAATACACAGAAAACAGTGTCTCGCATTGCCTCAATTACACAAGGAAAAATCCTCTGTCAAACAAAACACAGTTCACACACAATAACTTCTAAGCTTTCGCTCCACACCAAGCCACACGCTAACTCTAACCAATTTAAAAGAATCCTCCCCTCGCTCATTACAATTTTCCTCTATTTATTATCCACTCGAATAATTCTCCTAAATTATCTAATAGAGTTTCCTATTTTTTCAAGAAAGAACATAATTCTTCTATTATGTTGCTTTTCAAGCACACCTAGACTAACAACTCTATCCCAAAGTCCAAAACAAGCTAATCTCCCATTTATTACAATAACAAACTATTTGAGGAATCAACCTCCACAGTAAATCGATTTTGACTGACAATCAATGAATTTCACTCTGTTTTAGCCACAACATGTGACCAGTTCATCACATTGTTGGCTAGGTCTAGATGCTCCTACATCAGAATCCAAGTTTAAATTAACCATGATCTCCTGATCATGTACTTCATGTCTGTCTCCTCCTGGATCCCATACTTGGTTTGATAATTTGTCCTCGGTTACTGCTGTTGTTGTTTGTCCTTCAAGTCTCTGTCCACTATGTTATAATGCCTCACTATCTGTTGCTGTCCTTTTCACATATTTCACTGCTGTTTTGCTCATTCTGGTTCGTAGTTTTCCATTCCCTTCACTTGTACCATTTCTTCCAACTAATCTTCCTTTCTTCTTTTGTCCTATATTTGTTTTACTGGAATGTTGTAGTATGAGTTTCCAGAACTCATTCAATTCTTTGTCCATTTCACTTTCCATGTGTTGAATACTATTATGTTGCAACTGATTATGTTCTTGAATTAGAACATCATAATCTTTGTGCCCATAATCTTCCATATACATTTCTGAAATGTACAAATGCCTTTTCCCAGGTCCGTCTTCTGGTTTCTCATTCATGACCTCATCATTCCTTACTTCAAATTCCAACATACCTATATCTCCACAAATTTCTTGAAAACTCAACTTTAGTTCAACAGTTTCATAGCATAAATTCACCACCATTTCCTCATTCGGAGGCTTTCTGATCTCACCCTCCATTAATCCGATCTATTCTTTCGAATTAACTTCTTGTTTCAAATTGATTCCACATTGCCTTTTTTCTACATGTAAATCTTCATCAAGATTAATCAACTCAATAAACACAAATGCTTTACCTGGCTTCCTCATTAAAAGATTCGACTTATACCACAAATCTTCCATCTCATCTGGAAGTTCTTTCAAAAGTTTTGCACAATCTTCACTAACTGCATTGTCCACAATATCTGTCTTTAATCCTTCTTTACTCTGACTTTCTTCAAGGTCAATGATCCTCAATGATTCAATGTATCCTTTGATTTCAATAATTCTTTTTCCATCCTCCCTTTGACTTATTCTTTGAATGTTATCTGAGTGGACATCTTCCTGCACTTGATTGTAACTTCCCTCCTTATTCTGCATATGACTATGAGTAGTCATCTCTTCATCTGTTAATACAACAGTCTTTAATAACTGTTTGTATTTCCTCAAGTCGATATGACCCGCAAACACACAACAACCTTCAGTTTTCAAAATACAATACCTTCCATTTTCTTTTGATGCTTCAAGCACCAATCCTCCATCATAGATCTTTTGGATTTCAGCGGATCCTTCTTGCTATGACTCCATTTCTCTGAGTCTTTCCTTTTTTAACAAATTAATATGAATTTGTTCAAGTTCCTTGAACTCGTTCACCAACTTGCCATTCCGCCTCTGTTGCAATAGCTTCCACTTCACCCTTTTCTTCAGTCTCCATCTGTATCTTTGGTCTTCACTTTTTTTTCTTTGTACTGGCAAGCCAGTTTTTGGTTCTTCATTTTGCTGCCAGTTTCTATACTTCTGCAATTTAATGCCTTCCTCAAATTCACTCTTATGTAGCTGATCATTCCTTCCAGATTTCTGGTTATTTCCATATTCATCTTGCTGAGTTAATATTTCTGTCTCCTTCATGCCTCCGAAAACATAAATTCCTTATTGCTCCTGATCTTTCATCTCACCTTCAAATAATCGTTGCTCAATTTCTCTGATTTCAGCATCATATTTATTAATTTTGTCTTCCACACCTTTCCCTCCATCAGGTTCCTTGAATAATTTCTCCAAGAATTCTATTTCATTGTGAAATCTCTCCAGGAGTTCATCACAATTTCCATTCTCAGCTTCATTCTTTTCCTGGCAATACTCCTGAGTTGACCTGTTTTCTACATTATCATATTGCAAGCATCTTTCATCAATTCCATTAAGCAAATTCATTGATTTACCTTCTTGTAGTCCCACTATGGAATTGTCATTAGACTTCTGATTTATATCAACCTCATCTGACTGTTTCACACCAAACAAGATTTCATCTATGAACTTCTTCTGTTGCAGTAGTTCAACGCCTTCTTCCTCTAAAAGGGATTCTCCATCATACTTCACCTCAAGAACTTCATTCCTGTTTGTGACAATCTCACCAGACTGTCCATCATCCTCGGCATATCCTGCAAACATACACAAACTATAAGAATTAAAATCACAAGGCTCCATTGCCTCATCTGCTTCCCTTGTCAACATATCTTTGAATTGTTATGAACTATGCCAATAGTCCATGAGATCTTCAGCTGACCTCTCATTATCCTCTTTCCCCAACAATTCACCTTGTTCTGGTGTACAAATGGAAACTTCCATTTTTACTTCTGCTTCTCTGAATTCTTCTGATTCCTCTTGACTACTCAATATCTGCTCAATCTTTCTCAACTCTTCTAGTATCTCTAACTTCACTTGCTGATTTCTCTTTTCCCATAGCCTTTTCCACTTTGCTCTTTTCCTCATGGTCCAACCATTCTTCTAGTCTTCAACACTTCTCTGCAGCATCTTCATCAATATTCCAATCTGGAAATCTATCTCAGCTTTCTCTCTGTCAAATTCTTCTTGACTCGTCCTCAAGCCATTTGCTTTGGCATCTTTCCTTCTGTTGTGGCTTCTTTGTGAACTTCTACTATGACTATCTATAGTCATTTTCTTCTCCTCTATTTCCATGAGCTCCTCACTCCTCTGCAACAGTAACCTCTTCTGCTGCCACTTACCTCACTAAGCTCTCCTCACTCAGTCTTTTGGTAAGCACGATCCTCTGTCTGGAATCTTCTCTCAAGCAACACCTTTTCTCCCTCTAGGCTTCTGCAATCTCTCACTTTCTCTTCCGAACCACTTCAATTGTCTCTCTGTCCAGTCTCTTGCTGATTTTATTTATTTATTTTTTTGTTACAGGCTCATTGCCATTTCTAAGGACTTTCCTTATTCTGCTTTTAAGAACGCATCTGGTTCTTCTCTCACAGTTTCGCTTGATTTATATTACTGCAACCTTCACTCTTTCAACATGCTACTATTTTCATGCCTCTGTAGTCTTAAATCTTCATAAGCAAACCTCTTCAATTTCCACAAAGCCTTCCTCCTCTGATACCAAAATGATGCAGGCTTGTCCTTGCAATACCCAGGATCTTTTGCTTCCCATGCATATAAAATGCATTACCCATATTTACACCAAACATAAAAAACTTCAAGTCCAACAATTCCCAATTCTCAATCCATAATTAAATTCAATATCTTACAAACATATTCTACTCACCATACCTTACCCAATCGATCACCAGTAATACGGTTTTTCTCCCATCTGTGAACTGCGCCTTCGATCATAAAATAATCTCCATCTTCAGTCGATTTCTATAGTTATGCCTCTGGTCCTTCCGCGTTCTATTTCAATTAATACTGCTCTCTCCAATGTTGGAATTGATTTCTGCTTCGACCTCAAACTCACTTGTTTTAATGCCAGCGCTCCTAGTTTGTACAATCCACCATCATTCCACCTCTACACTTCTCGATGCCTTCATCAGATGCTTTTTGCTCTGCGTCTAATGCTTCTCATCACTTATCAACGTGTTCACTGGGTTATATCACACAGTCGAATTGCACCTTCTTCCTTTGACTATATAATGCATTCGATTGGATAATCAAACTTAGATCAATGTTTTTTTTCTCTGTTCTTTTCAACACCATAGATTCCTAGTGTTGACACTAAATCACCATAAACTTATATAATACCAAGTTCTTTCAATGCACCAATGCAATTACCATCTCCGATATAATGCCAATTCCCATGCTCCGATCTGATTCAATTTGAATTAGAAATCGCAAAGATTCAAATGCCAATCCTGCCGATTGCCACAGTTCTGATCCGATTCAATCAGAAATCGGAGATCGCACATTCCAATGTCATACAATGTGATTTGTAAACTTCTTTCCGATCCGTTGCGATGGTCTTATCCTTTCGCTATTCTAAGGCGCACCAAACTCCGATATAATATCAATTGGAGACCCCAATCTATGTGATTTAATATCACGACCAGCTATTTGCAGTTTCAATAACTCCGATCCAAAGTTATCAAGATATCGAAGATCACTGGGTTCCCAATTACTGCCACCATAAACTTGTGATATATCACGGGCCCAAAATCCTTATAAACGATCTTTATGATTCTTCGCATCCACTATCCTTTGGAACTGTATGCAATATTTGATAACTCTCTTCGACCCGAGGTGATGAATTAATAGACCTGACGAATTCCAAAATCAATACATATATCATTTCAAACTACTCAAAGGTTCCACGAAGTATTTCTTTACTCCAATTCTCTGTGTAACGGGTTTTTTTTTTCTTGCTTGTGGTCGCAACTAAGGTAGGCTTGCGTTCATTTGGGAATTCTTACAATTAAAACAAAAAACACACACAAGTCATCATCAATTTAGCCATTTCACAAGAACCCAATATTCTAGCTCCATGTGCATTATACAAAGAGTCACAAAATATTTATTTTATTCATAATACACAGAAAACATAGTCTCGCATTGCCTCAATTACACAAGGAAAAATCCTCTGTCAAACAAAACACAGTTCACACACAACAACTTCTGAGCTTTCGCTCCACACCAAGCCACACACTAACTCTAACCAATCTAAAAGAATCCTCCCCTTGCTCATTACAATTTTCCTCTATTTATCATCCACTCGAATAATTCTCCTAAATTATCTAACAGAGTTTCCTATTTTTTCAAGAAAGAACATAATTCTTCTATTCTGTTGCTTTTCAAGCACACCTAGACTAACAACTCTATCCCAAAGTCCAAAATAAGCTAATCTCCCATTTATTACAATAACAAACTATTTGAGGAATCCAACCTCCACAGTAAATCGATTTTGACTAACAATCAATGAATTTCACTCTGTTTTAGCCACAACATGTGACCAGTTCATCACATTGCTGGCTAGGTCTAGATGTTCCTGCATCACATAGACATAGTCTCACCTAAGGAGCAAATTGAAATCCAAGGGGCCTTGGACTATTGTTGTGTCTAAAATGCAGATGCAAATTAGAGCTTAATTTAATGTCAACCCTGGAAGGTAACTTAGAAGTGCTTATCTAAAATATATAGATCTAGAAAGATTCCTAATTTGTCCAAGATCTTAAAGTCCCCTTACAAGAACATATTCATTAAGATCTCTTTCAATAACTAATCAAACTTAGATCTAACAATTGAGATCTATGATTCTCTTACAACAACATATTCTACAAGATCTCTTCCAACATTAGAACATCTAATAAGAAATTAAAAGCTGGAATGAATAAACCTAGATCTAATAATTGTATGAGATCTTACGGTTCTCTTAAAAGAACACTTTCAAATAAGATTCTTTCAGTATTAGAACATTTAACAAAACTTGAAAGCTGAAATCAAACAAAAACATAAAATAAATTATACCTAAAATAAGCAAATAAGCATGCAAGTGAGGCCATGGGGGCCCTCCATAACTCCACAAGCACACCACTTCAATGGAGACTCAGATTGTAGAAGCAAAATTGAAGTATGATCCTTTATTTCAAAATCTCCATTACAAAACCAAACTCTAAGATTAACAACTCTAGGCTTCTAAGATTACATACTCCAAAATTTTAAGATTACAAAAAACTTTCAGATTACAAATGGAGGAGATTGTATCCTATTTATACAATGGATGAGTAACAAACTCATAATGATCATCCACTAATCTCTCTTTAGTTCCATAAATCTCTCAACCATCTTGACACATAACCCCTTTTTGTCCTTGATTTTCTCCATGAGGTTTATCTCTTCTAATTCTAACCCTTTTTGTCTTTGATTTTCTCCATGAGGTTTATCTCTTCAAATTCTAACCCCTTTTTGTCCTTGATTTTCTCCATGAGATTTATCTCTTCAAATTCGAATTTGATCATTCAAGGCCACAAAAAGGTGTCTTGGAAGTTTCCTTGGAACTTACACATGTCACAAAAAAAATCCACTTTCCATATATGAAGTAAAATATATTATTTTCTAATATTTAATCAAGAATTTATCTTAAAAATGCTTAAAAATAAATAATATTTGGAAGATATAAATGAGACCCATTAATGGTAAGCAATGGGGAAAATGAAGTGACATGGTGGTGAATAATGAGTGATATAATGGAAGCATAGGTGAAAAATGTATGGTAATGAGTGATATTTGTATGCCATTTTGAAGTCCAAACATACTCCCCAACTGAAGCTCTTGCATGTCCTCATGCAAGCTACTACAATGACTTATTTGACTTGATTCTTAGATGAGCTTCCTTTTACAAGATGTTTGGTTCTTGTGTAACAACCATCTTTCAATCATGGACTTCCTTTTAACTTTGCACATCTTTGGATAACTTTTTATTTTTGCAAAGCATTTACATATTTTAATGATTGGTTCTTGTGTTACAATCATTATTTACTTTGTTGAGATCTCTTTTTAATGATTGGTTCTTGTGTTTACAATCATTATTTACTTTGTTGAGATCAATCATTTTAAGAAGTCATTTAATATGCTCATCATTTTGTAGTAGTTTTTATTGTGGGAAGACTATGCGGGTTAAGATGTAATATGAATGAGGAAAAAAATGAAGTGTGAAATTCCCCCCTCCCCAACTGATGGTTTTTGGCAATTTTTAATGAGAAAGGGAATGGTGAAATAGTGGAATATTTTCCAAATATCATCATTTTAGCATCTAAAAATAATTTCAAGATTAAAGGTTAGAAAACATCATACTTTACTTACCTAAAGAAGTGGATGAATCATGCATGTTCAGCTGCTGCAATTCTGGTCCGAAGCTTCTTCTGCAAGTTGTGGATGAAAGATGGATCTGTATTGTCGTATCTGCTACTGGATAGTCTGATGAATCTGATGAGTCTGCTGAATATGGCTGAAAATCTATAAGGCTTGGACGGTATACAAAATATATAAGTTACATTTTCCTCCCCCCAACCTTATTTATTAACTTGTCCTCAAGTCATGACAAACTGAAAAACAATGAAAGGAAACCTGCTTCATCTGCTACAAAATATGGGTATTCAAGTCTTCAACGCTCGATGGCACAAAGCTTACTATGTCAATAAATGTGTCGGTGTCGAACAAGCAAGAAGTTGTTGAATTAGTGGCCATTAATGAATGCCCCTAGCCAACACAAGAGCTCCTACCATTGATTCCAATGGGAGTCAGGATGCCTAACACATCTTTGTAGGTACGAATAAATTTGTCGTGGTTGAGTCACCTACAAGATCCACCGAACAAGGGATATTAATGTACTCCCATTGTTCATTGGCAAGATTACTTGCCATTAAGGCATGAAAGCCTCTAGGTGTTTTTACAAAGTTAATTAGACTCTAGGACTTTAACTCAATGATATCCATAGAAGCAGGGTTTTATTTGCTGAAATGAAGGGGAATGGTAATGACATGGAAAATGACAATAAGCTTGTAAGGAATGGATGTAAGGAAATGCATGGTGTATGAATAAGAACTCTTGTTGTGAAAAATGGATATGGAAAGGTCATGCTTTATGGATTTACAATTGGTGGAATTCAAAATCTGCTTCAAAAAGGGAGGTGCAAGGTAGTGGTTGTGGAGTTGGATTTGTCTTTAGAATTTTTCATGAATGTAGTCTTTGGAAGACCAATTGTCGTCACAATGTAATCTCCTTATGATCACTTGATTATCCTGTAACCTGTAAAAAAAACTTGGTAGAAAGAAAACATAAGTGTGCTCTAGAAGAAATGGCCAGTTCCTTCATGATTCTTACGCAAAAATTTCATACCAAATAAAACATATTAAGGACAATCAAAGTGTTGAAGTTTACTTAATCATGATATTAATACTCCATTATTAAAAATAACCATGAAAAGTAATACTCCCTATTTGTGTCAGATGAAATATGCTCGACAAAAAGATTGGCATTAGAAAGATCTATTGTGTTCTGCATATTAGTATGTCATATAAAAGTATTCAACAGAAATATGTTATGAGTTTAATGCCAACTTGAAGCTATCGAAACAAGATAATCATCATTTATAGAATCCTCCAAATGTTTGAAATTCGTTTTCAAGTGTTCCATTATTTATTTTCAAACCTGCATGAATTTTGTGAGATTTTTTTTTTTTTTATTTTTTATTTGTTTTATTGTTTTGTTAAATAAAAAACAAAAGAATGAAATTCCAAAGGTTTTTTTTTTTTTTTTTTTTTTTTTTTTTTTTTTTTTTTTTTTTTTTTTTTTTTTTTTTAATAAAGAAATCAACAAAAACAAATTCTATTAAAAACTAATAAAGAAAATTTCTAAAAATAAACTAACACTAAAATGGATTTTCTTCTAATATCCCTAAAAAACACACACAAAATCCTCTAGAATCAATGAAAAATCTGGCTTTTTGTTGAGAAAATCAAGAGAAGATAATGCAAATGCCAAATCTCTCCAAGATAAGTCAGATCCAAATTTTTTATCACTAAATTGAATATAAGATAAATTGGGATTTTTCATTGTAATAGCCTTGTTCCATTCTTCTGAACATATTCGTGTGATTGTGTGCTGTATGGTTGGATTTTTTGATTTTTGATTTTTTTGTGATTCTGTGCTGTATGGTTGGATTTATTTATTTTATTTTTATTTTTTAACTAAAATTTAAAAAGACTAAGTTTTATCTAAAATGTTTTGTTTTGTTTTGTTTGTTTGTTTTTTTTTTAAGATGATTTTTCACTCATGCAGATCAATTTTCCAGCAAAAGTATTTTTATTTGAAATAAATCAATAGATTTTCTAATCTTCCTGATCGCACGAAGTGCAGGAAGAGAGCATACTAATCTCTTGAGTTATTTTTATTTATGCAGGTTAACATGGATGGATAAAACACAATTAAGACTGTGACAAAACCTTGCATTATCTACACTCTTTCTGCAATGTCACGGGGGTGTTTAGACTCTCAGAAGACAAAGCTTTTTCATAATCAAGCTCCTGGCTCACCCGTGATACAGAAACAAGACATAGAGATGCAAAGATGTGCCACTGAATTTATTCATGATGATTTATTTTTTGAAAACAAGACTGAAAACTTCTAATGATAATGACTTCTAATGAGATCTCATTTTTATTTTTCTAATTTATTCTACATTAGCTTAAAAGATGTTTTATTTTCTAAGTAAAAGAATGCTTCCAATGAAGCCATCTACGGACTAAAAATTCGGACATGCTCACATCAAGATTTAAAAATTTTACATTATATTTTGCAAGTATGTGAGAATCATGTCTTAGAGTTGGCTCAAGGTTATTGTCCTTGCTCTCCAAGAAGTACCTATTCAACATTGTCAAATTCATCATCCGTATATGGATTAGTGAGAAATGGGGGGTTTAAAATAAAAATTGAATTTAAATTAACTGTGTAAAAATAAAAATGCTCCAAACTTTAAACTCCTTTACGAACCTGCTGTCACCAAGTTCCACAAATTAGTCCATAAAAACAAATGCATAAAATAATTACTAAATCCTTCTAGTTGCATTTCCCCGACAACGGCGCCAAAATGTTGGGTCTAAAATGCAGATGCAAATTAGAGCTTAATTTAATGTCGACCCGGGAAGGTAAACTTAGAAGTGCTTATCTAAAATATATAGATCTAGAAAGATTCCTAATTTGTCCAAGATCTTAAAGTCCCCTTACAAGAACATATTCATTAAGATCTCTTTCAATAACTAATCAAACTTATATCTAACAATTGTTTGAGATCTATGATTCTCTTACAAGAACATATTCTACAAGATCTCTTCCAACATTAGAAAATCTAATAAGAAATTAAAAGCTGAAATGAAATAAACCCAGATCTAATAATTGTATGAGATCTTACAGTTCTCCTACAAGAAAACTTTCAAATAAGATTCTTCCAATATTAGAACATTTAACACAACTTGAAAGCTGAAATCAAACAAAAACATAAAATAAATTATACCTAAAATAAGCAAATAAGCATGCAAGTGAGGCCATGGGGACCCTCCATAACTCCACAAGCACACCACTTCAATGGAGACTCAAATGTAGAAGCAAAATTGAAGTATGATACTTTATTTCAAAATCTCCATTACAAACCAACTCTAAGATTACAAATGGAACTCTAAGATTA
>APFE031383531.1:181059-191615 GCA_000404065.3 Pinus taeda
AAATGGAGGAGATTGTACTCCTATTTATACAATGGGATGAGTAACAAACTCATAATGATCATCCACTAATCTCTCTTTAGTTCCATAAACTCTCAACCATCTAGACACATAACCCTTTTTTGTCCTTGATTTTCTCCATGAGGTTTATCTCTTCAAATTCTAACCTATTTTTGTCCTTGATTTTCTCCATGAGGTTTATCTCTTCAAATTCGAATTTGATCATTCAAGGCCACAAAAAGGTGCCTTGGAAGCTTCCTTGGAACCTACACATGTCACAAAAACAATCCACTTTCCATATATGAAGTAAAATATATTATTTTCTAATATTTAATCAAGAATTTCTCTTAAAAATGATTAAAAATAAATAATATTTGGAAGATATAAATGAGACCCATTAATGGTGAACAATAGGGAAAATGAAGTGACATGGTGGTGAATAATGAGTGATATAATGGAAGCATAGGTGAAAAATGTATGGTAATGAGTGATATTTGTATGACATTTTGAAGTCCAAACAACTACCATAAGATCAATACAGACAATGTTTTCTTCTAGAGTAATAGGTAACTTAGGAAGGATCCTTAAAGGTTTGTTGATGGTTTTGTTAAAAGCCAAAAGATTTTGTGCAACAGGCACAAGTTGAGGAGAAATTAAAGCTTTGCCAAGCGATGAGGATAAAATACTGACAGAAGCACCTTCATCTACATTTGTGTGCTGCACATTCTTACCATGCGCTTTCACAATGATTTGGAAAGGGGTGGAAGAAGGAAGGCGAGGTCCTGTTAGTCTACTCCAATCAAAGGAACTAACCTCATAACTTGGAGGGGGGTCACTGGAAACAAGTGAAATGTCCCCATGAGCAGAAGAGTCTGAGGTAACAAGAAGAACCTGAGTGGTATAAATTTTAGTCTCTAAAGGGAGAGTGGGATCAATTGAAGATGAAATCGAGTCAACCACTTGATCAACCAATGGCTCGTCAACCTGAGTGATATGTGTTTCACTCTCCAATTGAAGAGTGTGATTGATTTTACTTGGAATTAAATCAATCACTTCGTCAACTGATGGCACATTGGAAGAAAGTTTACGGTAACTAGTTGGGAGTTGTTGTTGTGAAACAATAAGTTTTTCCAACAATTTTGAGGTTTCATCCATATGAGGGAAAAGGTGACTATGATGAATCCCTTTTCATAACCTACAAGGAAACCTAACTTTACCCTTTTTCCTTGGAACCTCACAATCATTGGTCGATGGATCAACAATAAGTTCATAATAATTTTATGACCATACTTCCAAGACCTTAGGAATACTAGGACAATCAATAAAGAAGTGGTCACCCTTACAAAGCTTGCAAGGGTATCTAGGCTTGCGATGCATGTTGGAAGTTTCCTCAACATCACCAATACTTACAACCATGGTTGGTTGGTTGACTTCTTTCTCATCTTGCTTCTTCATTTGAGCCACGTGATTACTAGCATCAAGGCTTTTACCAAGCAAAGAAGAAGAAAGAGAGGAGGACATGTTGGGTGAAGAAGGTAAAGGGTCAACATGAGAGGTGATGTTGAGATGGTGAACTTGGTTGAGGTGCAAAACTCGGTTAAGGTGGAATAGTTTGGGTATTTGGGATTAAAGAAGTTGAAAACAACAACACCGATAAACCTATCATGAATCCATGAAGTGGCAATGTAGCCATGTAAGGAGGATTGACATTTGCAAAGTCAGGAAAAGGACTAGGATTCCCATTAAAAGGGGTTTCTTTATCGGTAACTTTTGACATTGTTGCCATTAGATTCAACTTAGATAAATTTATTACCAATATTAACAATTCAAAATCACAATCCACACCTAAGGTTTGTAAAATGTAAAAACAAGAAAATAACATGTGCTAGTAAATCTAAGGAGTCAAACCATGAAAATAAACTCTTCACAATGAAATCCAACGTTGCATAGATCAATGTGAAAAGTGGCTAAAGATAGAGTAGGTGGAACCAGTTATGTTGACAACCTGCTTAATGTACACGATCTGGTGCAAGTAATCTTCACTTATGTCATCTCGAGTGAAGAATACCCTCCAAAATGGTCCAAGTGAGTCTAGCTAATGTTTGTTTGAGGTACAAAAGAGACTTCCCCTCCTCCGTCACCTTGGGTAATAGCCCTAAGATTACGGTCTCTAAGGTTACCACTTAAAACAATTTAACCTAGGGGGATAGTCGTAGATCGAACATACACATAAGGGAAAAGTAACAAATCTCAATCCCCTTGAAATTTCCTTAACATGGTTAATCTGAGGTTTACTCCAAGTGTCTCCCAAGTACCTTTCATCACCATTTTTAATACATGTAAATCACTCTACCGTAACAAATGAAGTGGGGTCGATCACTCCATTGGGCCCAATATGGTCTCGTGCTTAACTCCTTTGTAAGGGGAGCTTCCTAGAGCCAAATTGTAGTAAAAGGATTTACTCCCTATCAGAAGATGCTAATGTTTGTTTGCAGCTTTGGAATGTTAACTCACTTCCCTATTCCAAATGCCTACAACCCGACCTAACATAGGTGGAAAAGAGCCCTAAAATAATAAAAATTGCTAAATTGATTTTATTAACGTTGTTTTTAAGAGTTGTTACTTACTCAAATGTAAATGGACATGAAACTAATGGTGTTATGACTTGACGCAAAACCTTAATGCAATCGAACATGAAAATGTAATCTCTTTTTTTCGATGAATTGTAACTAAAATAAGGGAATACGTTTCATTGACTTTTCAAAAAGAGGAAAATATGGTATCTGCGTAACGAGGAGGATGGAGCGAAGCCGAGGAGGTTCAAAGCTAGGTTGGGTTTCACCATAGCATCCCAACACTTCGCGATGGTTTTTCTCAGGCAAGGGGAGGGAGCACTCCAATAACGTGCCAGCTAGAATAGTCACGAGGTCACTTAGTAGGTGTCAACAAACCTTCATGTTGTTTGTCAGCCTACGCCACAACTCGGTGCACAGTCTCCCAGATAGCCCCGGTTTCTTCCATAGTCGAGGATAGCATTGAAGTTTTGGGAGCCCTAACCTCAAGGAACAAGACTCCAGAAGATTACCTGTTGCGGTTTAAGGGATAGGAGGTGTGATCGCCACACG
The DNA here is from genome assembly GCA_000404065.3 of Pinus taeda. NCBI lineage: Eukaryota > Viridiplantae > Streptophyta > Pinopsida > Pinales > Pinaceae > Pinus > Pinus taeda. The sequence goes on from APFE031383531.1 coordinate 184,182, forward strand.
GTCTCCAGACCTAAACCCACTTTCTCCTTGGGCCAATCGCTTTGCGACTTCATGACCCAACCCCACTAGCTAACCTTTCTATGGAAAATGGAAGAGGGTACTACACCTTGGACAACTACCCAAAATCTGAGATTTTTGTGGCTTCCTGTCCGTTAACACAAGCAGGGGTCAGACCTGCCACTGACAACACACTGGACGAACAGGTAAACCATGGCACATGTGGGCTGGAAGACATGGAAATTTCCTTACAAGGGTTGGAAATCTCCAAACCGAGAGCGGCGGTCACTGAGGGCTTCATTAACCTAGTCGAGGGTACCAACTCTCCATTTCTCATTATTCTGTCCTCGTCCGATTTCTTAGGCTGGAGCAGACAACAACAACTCCCAGAGGATTTACAAGGAAGCGAGGGTTTCTTGACTGGGATTTCTGAAGACCCGGACTTCTGTATCATGGAGCTGAACACATGTCACTGCACAACAAACAATGAGCCCAACATGCCCGAGCACCCATAAGACGTTATTACGTAGCTCGACCTAAGGAGCAAGGTCCAACCCTCAGGCTATTTCGAGGGCTTGGTAAACAATGAGCCAGACAGGGAAGATCCAAGGGACTCAGACCCGAAGAACAACCCGACAAGAAAAGGAAGCAACCAATCTGAACAACATACCCTCAAGGCAAAGAAGGCCAAACAATCCAAGCTATCCAAGATGAGGGAAAGGGGCAGAAAATTAGTTTTTGGTGAAGGTATAGGAATGGACAAAGCAGCCCTAATAGAGAGCGCGGTCCTAGTGGGGAGACTGTGCGGAAGAAAATACTCGCCAGGCCGATTGAAATGATGGACGATGGAGGTTTGGGGAAATGTCTTGCCGCAACTTCCGGTGGTGTTGGCTATGTCAAGGGGCTAGTTTTCCCTAATCTTTGTTGAGCCAGAAGACGTTAACTGGATTCTAACCTGATACTGGCACATAGAGATGACCCCAGTGCTTCTTAAGCGATGGCTACACCATTTGATCTGGAGAAGGAGAGCCTGAGAGCAGGGCCAATATGGGTTCGTATAACAAGCCTCCCACTGCAGTTCTGGTCTGAGGACATATTCATAATCATTGGGGATGACCTTGGCACCTATCTAGACCATGAAAAAACATATATGGACACTGACATCCTAGCAATGGCACGAATCCTAGTCTATCTGGACACCAGAGATGCTTGGTGGAAAGTTATCAATTCCAACTGGGAGCTACAACCCGCTAGCAGGAATTGGATTACGAGGGCATATCATTTAGATGCAGGAGATGCCATGAAGTTGGCCATCTCTACAAAACTTTCCCTCTAGTTACATGACAAAGACCCTCTCCCCCGAGAAGGTTTCCAATAGCCAACACACAGATGAACTTGGGAATGGCAGAGCTCACTGATATGCAATATAGAAAGTCAAAGGGTCCAAGAAGATAGCCCCCAGTTCCTCCAGGCTTCCTGGGAATGACAAATTTGAACCCTGAGGCGTCGAGCACTAGGGCATGCTCTAGAGAAGGCAGGGCTTCACGGGTAACTCCTCTTCCCCTAACTCTTTTTCTCCGACTGAATGTATCAATACTGTTTCTAGTTCTTTATAGTTAAATTTGAATATAGCCCCCCCCCTCCCCAAGCTGAGCCAAATCTATGGTCCTGTGACTCCTGCCCCTCCCCCAATCCAAACCACCCCCTACGCCACTAGCCACCACACCCCACATAGTGAGCCCCCTAAGGGTTTCGATATCTGAATCCTCCCACCGCTATAACCTGTGTTCCATCCCTCCACCCCTCCATGCCTTCAGATTGGAGGAAGACCCAATCCCACCCCTTCCCCGCAAAGCCCCACCAGGCCAACAATCCCGCATCTCCAAATCCATTAAAAGAGCTAGCTTGGAGGTGGCTTCGGGCATACAAACTCCCATTGACCAAGTCCTTAGAGCAAAGGGGAACCCTGCCTATGTGAACCCATGAAAGGGCTCTCCTTTAACTGTAGGGGTTTAGCCAGCCCTGACAAAAAGCTGGCTCTAAAGAGGCTTTGTCAATCTGAAAAATTGGATTTCTTAATGCTATAAGAAACTCTTGGCGATGGACCACTGGTCCACAAAACACTTAAATCTTTCCTTCTCAACTGGGAGTTCTTCTTCCTAGATGCGAGAGGATGCTCGAGAGGTTTAGCCTTGGGGTTCAACATCTCCTCAGTTAAAATTATCAATGCCTGGGGAGGGCAAGGTTTCCTAGGAGCGAACATCATTTCCAATTCCCCCTACCTTACTTTGAGAATTTTCAACATCTACGACCCTTACCATCACATAGAGGCCTATTGGGAAAGCTTACTACAGTCGGATTTCATGTAGACAAAAAACATAATTATACGGGGAGATAGAAATTTCTCCCTGGGGCTGACAGAATCTTGGGGGCACAGGGCACAATCTGATGCCCTAACTGGCTTTTTCGAGAAATTACTGGATGACCATGACCTCATAAGCATAGACTCAACCCGCAAAATGCATACCTGGAGGAATCGCTGCATATGGGAGCATGCCCTTGCCCATCGACTAGATCATTTCCTTATCAGATCTCCTCTCCTAAACGGTCTGGGCCACATCAGGCATTGAGTCGGCTCAGGGGGTAGCTCAGACCACTCCTTGATTTTTCTGGAAATTGAAGATGAAGCCAAGAAGCCGGGATCCCCCTTCAAATTCAATCCTGCTTGGATAGGGGAAGAAGGATTCCACAAGGTGCTAAAATGGAATTGGACCCATTTTAACAAGGAGGACAGGTTGTCTCCTGAATCTGCCATCACTAAAAACCTAAGTTGTCTCAAACAGAAAATATTGGTCTAGGTAAAGACCCAAAAACAAAAAGAAGAAGAGGAACTAGTCAAGATCGAGGCAGAACTGACCCAACTCGACTCTCAGGGGCTGACAAGCCACTTTATTCTCGACACAAGGGAATAGCTAGTCAACCTAGAAAAGGAAAAAATTAACCTTCTGAGACGAGCCGAAGAGACATGGAGACTAAAGAGCAAAGCAACTTGGTTAAAAGTTGGCGATGAAAATACAAAGTTTTTCCAACAGTATGCTAGAGGAAGGCGAAATATCAACACTACTTGGGCTCTAAGGGAACAAAATGGAAGAGAAGCCAACACTTTCGCACAACTGGCGGATTTAGGGGTTCGACACTACTCAAATATCTATAAGAACCTAAGAGTAGCAAACATGGCTGAAATACTCTGGGTTACTGAAGTGGTCCCTCTTTTTGTTGAAGAAGAAGAAAAGGAGTTGCTGAACTTGCCCATCACCATGGATGAGCTGGAGGCCACCCTCAAAAGCCTGGGCAAAGACAAGAATCCTGGGTCGGATGGCTGGCCCATTGAATTCTACATCACTTTCTTTGAGCTCATCGGCCAATACCTTCTGCTAGCTGCTGAAGATTGTTGAACCTCAGGGAAAATGTCTGAAGTCTTCAACTCCACCTTCATAGCCCTCATCCCAAAGTGGACAATCCACAATCCTTTGATGACTACAGAACTATCTCCCTTTGCAACTGTATCTACAAGATCATCTCCAAAATAATCGTTCTTCGTATCAAACCCATTCTATCTAGGATGATCTCTAAGGAACAATTCACATTCCTTAAGCACCACCACATCCAAGAGGCTATAGGAACTACTCAGGAAATTCTCCATTCCATAAAAATCACTTCAAAAAAAGCATCCATCCTCAAAATAGACTTGTCCAAAGCCTTTGACAGAGTCAACTGGACCTATCTACAGCTCCTTCTCACACACATTGGTTTCCCCCACCAATTCATCAAGTGGATGGGGTGCTACTTCATGGTGGTTTCCTTCAGTGTCTTGATCAATGGAGCAACTTCAAATTTCTTCCATGCAGAAAGGGGTCTCAGACAAGGCTGCCCTCTCTCCCCATTGCTTTTCCTACTGATAATGGAAGGCCTCAGTAGACTCATAACTTCAACAAGGAACAATGGCACTCTAGGAGGAGTGGAAATCAATGACAGGACCACCATTTCTCACCTTCTCTTTGTCAATGATATTCTAATTTTTCTAAATGGATCCTATAGGGATACCTCTAGTTTCAAGGAAATCTTAACTTTCTTTTGTAAAGCTACATGAATGGAGCCGAACTATACTAAATCAACAATCATATTCAGCTCCTACCTACGAAATGAACAAAGATTCGCCTCCCAACTTTTCGGCTTTGTGAGACAAGAGTTGGAAGATGGACTAAAATACCTAGGGTTCAGACTCAAGCCAAATGGATACCGCATTGCAGATTGGGTATGGATGATAGCTAAGATTGAATCCCGCATAAACATCTGGCAACAGAGGTGGCTCTCCAGGGCAGGGAGACTCACCCTCATCAAATCAGTCCTTGAGGCCATACCAGTATACTGGATGTCTTTGGCTTGGATTCCAAAAGGCATCCATCGCAGAATCAAACAGATCTATTGCAGATTCCTTTGGAGGGGACAAACATTTGGCAAAACTTTCGCCTGGGTCAAGTGGGAGAGGATAGCAAAACCAAAGAAATGGGGAGGCTGGGGATTAAAGGAATCCCAAGATTTTTCCAATGCATTAGGAGCAAAATTGGCCTAGCAAATCATCACCACTAATATTCTATGGACATAAGTGATCTACAACAAGTACATCTATCCACAATCAACCACAGATTGGCTACGTAGTACACATCACCACCAAGTGGGGGTCTCAAATATCTGGAAGGCAGTCACACACTTTATCAACATCATCAAATTAGGGCTGGCCTGGAAGGTGGGGAACGACTCACAAATCAGAATTGGGGTCGATGCCTAGGAAGGTAGCGAAAATGCCCACATCCTACCACAGGACATGAGATAGGAACTCGGCAAGGGTAGATACACACTCCTTGCTCACATCAAAGAGGAGGGGTGAGCCGAGACTCCCTACAGACAATGGCAGGCCTTTGAAAACATGGGTATCAGAGATAGATGGAGTATGGACTGGTCCCATTTTGTGGGACGCCTGGAAGAGGCAAATATCAAGATTACAGCAAGAGAAGATAAGCTACTCTAGGCAAAGGCACCCAACGGAAACTACTCCCCCAAAGCTTTGTTTGCGGTCATCATGGAAGCTGGAGTAATCGGTCCACAATGCTGGTGGTGGAGATCCATATGGAAGTTGAAAGCTCCCCACAAAGCGCAACTCCTCCTCTGGTATATCCTCTCAAACAAAATCCCCATAGACCTCAACCTGACAAAACAGACCATACATGGGCCTTCAAGATGCAACCTCTGCAATATGGCGACAGAGGACACTGACAATCTATTTATCCAGTGCCCTGTCTTGATGGATATCTAGAATACAATTACCACAGAGCTAAATGTTCCCCGTCGATGGACCGACGATAACATTAAAAAGGCACGGGAAATTTGGTGGTCCAAAATTGACAGCCAAAAACAAAAAAAATCTGCCTCTCATCATTTGTTGGGGCATCTGGATTATCGGAACCACAAAATCTTCCAGGACAAGGACATTCTGGGAGCAAAATTTTGCAACAACATCCTGGACATCTACAATTATATCCCTGAAGACCAAGCACTGCGACCCCCTCAGACAATAATCCCAGGAACTAAAGACAAGGGCCAGCCTTGGGCATATTTTGATGGCTTAGCCCAACCTAAGGGATGTGGCGGTGGAGTAGTCCTTCACCTGTCGGAGTCAATGAACTATAAAATAAAAGTGGAACTAGGGAGAGGCACCAACAACTTCGCTGAACTAAACAGTCTCAGGCATCTAGTCCTCTTTGCCAAGGAAAAACACTGCCATAATATACAAATCTTTGGGGATTCACAACTCATCATAAATTGGCTAAATGGGACCTATAACTGTCACATGCACGCACTCAGAGACCCGTTGGAAGAAGCTATTGTTTTAAAATCACAATTTGAGTCCTTTGCCTGCTCTCATATTTACAGGGAAAGGTATGAAGTCGCTGATATTCTTTCCAAAGAGGCCGCGCAGTTGAATAGAGGACAATGGATAATCCAGGAATACAGGGATGGAGACTTTTTCCAGATCTACCACAAGCCTTACATCGACGAGGCGACACATCTACAGGACTGATCGATACGATCACCCTAGACTATGTTTCACTGTCACTCTTGTTTTTGTTTTTTTGTTTATTCCTATAAAACAATGCAAACAACAGTAATGTTTTATTTTTGATCCTTCAAGTTTAATGAAGGAACATGTAAATATTTATGCTCAAACAACAAAATTTAATAGAACTATTCCACCACCTGACAGCAGTGAAAGCATTACACAAGTGCTGGCATACAACTTGTAATTTTCTTAAAAACTTAATGGAAATTATGCTTTTTTTCTTGGGGAATTTATTTTTTTATTTTTATTTTTATATTTTATTTATTGTATTTTTATATTTTATTTTTATATTTTTTATATTTTTTTTATAATTTTTATAATTAATTATTAATTATTATTATATTTTTTTTAAGTACAAGAATTAGTGAATGATTTTCAAAATAACAAGATATCAAACATCAGAGAAAATGCAAAATATGCGATTCTTAGCTCTTCTTCAAGAAATGCAACCTAAATTCCTCAAAAAACAAGTTACAAGAAGCAAAATTTTGATCTTATCAACTTCTTTCATACAAAAAAAAACAATGAATTATTCCTTCAACATACACAATCTATAATTTCAATTTGACATAATGAGTTGCAAACCACTGTAAGCATAAGACTGTGTTGTCTTATAGAGAGAAAAAACTAGTGATCACTTATGGCAAAACAACAAACTCCCAACCACAAGTGCTCTCTTGAGAAACCCTAAATTTTCCTAATACTAATGACACTTTGTAATTGAGAAAACAAAGTACTTAATTTGATGCTTTGACATAAAAAGGGACAAACTCAAACTATCTCAACAATGACCGATCCTTTTGTTGATTAACCAACAATTAACCAGATTAAACCTCAAACCCTAATTTGCAAAAGTAAAGAATTTTTCAAAAAGGAAACCCAAAAAATCAAATCAAAATAAGGACATTTCCAGAAGGTAAACATGCATAATTAAACACATAAATCAAAAGTTCATGGACTCAACAATGAGAAAACTTAAATTTTCAAAAAAAATATGCACGTGTGCAGGAAATCAGTCTAGTTCAATGCGTATATGCACTATTGCTAAAAGCTAAGTGCGTAAAAGTACGCTTTATGTTTAAAAATAAAGTTCCCACAATGAGAAAATTAAAGAAAAAACAAAAATAAGCCAAACAAATCATAAAATCTAGACTTTCAATATTATTTAGACACTCAGAGAGGGCTATGACAAAAGAATCAAAAGTCAAAACAAAGAGAATGATGGAGAATGAGACATTCCCTAGTGGAGGCACCAATTT